>APFE030077230.1:44493-75672 GCA_000404065.3 Pinus taeda
TTGCATCTCAAAATATTTGATCATCTTAGGTTCTCGCTAGATTCATGGTTAAGATGTATCTATATAAATATACTGATTTAGTCAAACTCGATCATCCTCATTTAATATCCATCTTCTCTAAAAAAAAATCTATTATATTTTGCATATGCTTTTAAAATTTGAATAGAAGTATTAGTATTTCAAACAATATTCTATATCCAATTAGTGTTATAACTTGCATTCCTACGTTTGACAATGTATCTAGTTTTTGTAACCAAGATCAGAAAGATACATGCTGCGTTAAGACCATTGTGAAGTCTAAAGAAAATAGAAAGCGAAAAAAATCCCCGAAAAGTAGTTTTTTAAGCCCAGATCTAATAGATACATTGTTGTCTTACTAAGAGAGACAGGCTTCGTTAAGACACCCACCCATAGAGGCATAAAAAATAGAAAGGGAAAAGGTTCCATGAAAAAGCCAACACAAAGCTCTCCGAAGTCAAAAAAAAATTCAAAAAAGAGAACAAAATATTTATGGGCGCCAAAAATATATACAACCCAGAGGAGACTTTTGTTAAAAATGTATTTTCCTACGCAAAGATTCGGCATCCGAATGAATAATTTCTTAAAGCGTTCATGCCAATATAATAAATTTTAACATGATAAAGGTTTACAAATTTTTTATAACATGAAATTGTGATTTTTCTTTGTTTTTTTTTTTATATATTCAATAGGTTAAAAAGCATTTTAAACTCAATTATACAATATATCCCAATTAAACTTCCAATTCTAATTAATTTCTACAATAATTTGTTAAAATTAATTAAGAAATTATAAATAGGAAAGACTTAAAATATTTAATTTAACAAATATGAAAAAACACTTTTATGACTAATATGGAAAAACTACTTTTATAATAAATATGAACATGATATTGAATATGTGGGAAGGGGTGATCGAATTCGAAGCACGGGCAAGGGCATATATTAATGTTGCTTTTCCATAATGAAAAGTTAAAAAAAACTATTGTAATTGACAACAATATATTATTTTTACATTTCATTTTCAGAAAGAAAAAACCAGTAATCTTTGTGTTAGTAAAAGGTTTTTACATATAGTACAATTTTCAAAATATATCCTATTTCTGGTGAAGATATGAAAGATCAAACTTTACTAACAAATTTCACATACCATAATATTTTGTCTCTCTTATGAGGCTAAAATATGAACCAAAAATAAATATATAGACATCACTACAACTTAACGAAATTGAAATAAGAACAAAAATATGACAAAACATAAATACTTATATTAAAAGTATAGGAAAGGTCTCACTTATTAAATTAAAAATAAATTCTAGCTTATATGAGAGGTATGGAATTATGGTTTATAAACTTCAGATTTGACCAAATCATTGTTCTATTGTCTATTAAAACTCTTTTGGAAAGATGAGACTTCCAATAGTTGCACATCTTAAATAATTGGAACTACAGTCCGTAGACTTGGCCTCAAAATTGATCCAATATATCTTCTTTTTACAGTTATAGAAATTTGAGAGTTGTGGTCCTCCAACTTAACATATCTTGTGCAATATTTTGCAATGATAAAATTCAATATGTTTAAGAAAAACTTCACATACAAATTTGAAAAAATATGGTTATGCTTTCATTTACAATGTCTACTACTTAGCCTATGCTCCCATTTTCAAAAAAATATGATAGACAAAATAAATACTAATACTCATACATAATAATTTAGTTAAATAAATCATTGAATTCATATTTATATCGTGAGTGGAAACTAGATTTTCAAGTCTAGCTTTGCATACATATTTTTAACAACTGTTTGAGGCCAACTGTGTAAAATCTAGTTTCTTTTAACTTGAGTATATGACTAAATAAAGAAGGTATTGAAACTAGTTCTTTCATCTAGCTAGGTGAATGTGGAAGATTAGAAATGTCTACCCTATAATCTACCTCAAAGCATGTGATTGTGGAAAATTATTTTTTTCATTCTTGCGTCCATTGAATGAGTGGATTGATAGGAAATAGGAAGTGGTTTTTTTTTTCTCATTTCCTTCTTTATTCTTTTGGTTCAATTTTCCATATTATCCATATCCCTTTCTCATGACCACTTACATTTCCACGTACTACACTATACCATAATTACCTTTGCCTTATCAAGGCTTACACTTCATTTTCACCTTGAGCCCCCACTTCTTAGCATTGATAATCATAATTTAGGGATACCTTGTGTTAGAGTAGATATTTCACAAAAGTGAAGAGAAGTTGATGTGATAGTGGGAACTATGCAACATTTTTGAATTACACAAAGTTATCACCTTGGTGCTTACAACTTTACACTTTTGTGGGGTGGTAGATTTGTTGTAAGACAACCAAGTTTTGCTGTCATGTATGTTGCCTTTTCTACAGCTTACTCCTTTTATAGTTGAGCTTACCTTTGAATGCCATAAATGTTCCTTTCTGTTCTTATAATTCTAGATTTTATGTTCCTTTTCTAAATGATAGTTCGCAGTTGTTTTCTGCAGGTTCTTGAGAACCTTTCGGATGATGTTTCTGATTTCCTATGCAATCATTTAAATTCCATGGGCACAAATGAGAAGGGTACAAACATAGATGAAGGCAAATGTGTGACAATGCTTAAAGCCTTTCTTTTGGCTGTCAACAAGGGAAATGGAGCACTTCAAATGTCGAAGAGAACACAATCAAAATTTTGTCACTATGACCAAAAAGAATTAGTTCCTACTTTTCTAAATTTATTTTGACATAGAAATATAATTATTTAAGCAAATATTGGCTTACTATTCCACATATTTTTATTTTTATTTTGTATGGATTCAATTAGTGGTCACTTCAAATATCTAAAAATTGTGTGTTTGTCTATAGTCTAAAAGCATGGAATAGGACATTGTGTTCATTGTAAAGGTGAAGTGACAATCTTGTGATGTTGATGTTGGCCTTGTTCTTGTTTTTCAGGTGGTCTAACATTTTTTTTCTGTTCACATAATAGTAGTTTGTCAATAGAAACAAACATTTTTTTGTATCGATCTATGGTATATGGCTTCTTTTTTAAAGTTTGTTAGTCTAATTTAGAGGTCTCAATCAGAATGTGAATTTTAAATTTCAATCTGAATCGTGATACTTAGAATCACACCAAAATATATGAATTTGAAATCTAGAGACCAGTTTCCTAAATCAAAGTAACTTAAATTGTAGAAATTTAAACATACATTTTGCATTTACTTGAATGACTTTACCTGTTGTAAGCAAGTAAACATCAAAATCCCTTACAAGAGATACATTCATAATAATTCAAAAACATAACAACACTTAAATCATCATGTTTTTTGAACAATCAAATACTAATTAGCATAAAAATGAATTGCAAAAAATAACAAATTGACAAACTTTTACTGTTGCAAGCAAGGATACATCAAGATCTTTTACAAGAGATTTATGCATAATGTATTATCAAACTTTAGCATCATTCAAATCTTGTTAATCTAATGAAAAATAAATCTAGGAAAAAGAAAGAAACTATAGAAAATATAAAGGCATGCAAACACTTAAAAGTTAAGTGCACAAGCTTGACAAAGGGGGCCCTCCATGTTTTACTTGCACACTTGGATGAAAAAGAAGTTATAAAATATTAGATAACAGCGTTAACACATTCAACAAATAATGATTTAGATGTCTAACAACTCCAAATATATTAACATCAATCAAATATAATTCTTGAATATAATAGCATATGATCCCATTCAAGTCTTGAGTATTTATACAAGAGGCTTGGTAACCAAAGTATTAAAAATACTCTAATGAGTTGCTAGGATCCTAAATATGTGCTAATAAGGTTGAATTCAATCTCCATATCTGCAAAATATGAAAAAATCCCATGAAATCCAAATCTACCCTGATTTCTGGCTTAAAAACAGGGTATTTTTCTACAGAAGTGGTCACATTTGACTAATGTTAACGAGGCATGTGTGAAGCTCTTTTCTAGAAATTGATATCTATCTATCCATTCGTGGACATTAGGGAATACTCCACATGTCTCTAAATTCACCCAGTTGTCCTTCACATATACAAACCTGAGAACTATTACGGGAAGTCATGACATCCTGTAATTTCTACAGAAAAAATAATTTTGATGTCAAGTTTTTCTAAAATTCAAATCACGAAACTTAAATGAAAAATGTACCTAAGATGATCATTTTTAATAAAATATGGATGAAGTATGAAAGAAATGAAAGGAAAATGAGGATAAGAACATAGGTTATATGGTGAAAATGAACATCAAAAGTGGTTCCCAACAAAGTCTACAATAATAATTACTAGTTCTTTCAATCTATTTTCATAGTGGAAGAGTTTTTCGAGTTTTCATTTTGTTCCATTAATCATAAATAGTGTTCCAATATACCTCATTTAGAGCAAGAGATGCACTAAGAGAGAAATATTAACATATCCAATGTTTTTAAAGAAAGTCTTGATCTATCATCATTTTTTTATCTCATTTAATTTTGAAAAGCCTCTTTCACAAACTACTGTACTACCCAGAATAACAAAAATTGTTTGCCATAATTTCATTAAGCATGGAAATCATTCAAACCATTCAATTTCACCTCCATATAGATCCCATACTCTAAACATATGCTTTTTTGGGTAAGATTTATACATAGTACAAATAAGTTCATCCATTTCACCCATACATTCAATGTTGTCCACAATAGGAAAGCCTCCAACACTAAATTTCTCACATAAACATGTGAACCCATCTTCTTTTGCTAGAGTTTCTATCATCCATATCCTTAAAATAATTACGAGGACTAAAAAACTTACTCGCATTAAAAAAAGGTAAATCTGTGAACCTAACATTTAGAGAGTCAATCACCTTCATTACAAAACATTTTCCTAGCATAATGCAATCATCTAGTGTCCCTGATCTTTATGACTTCAATAAACTCTCAAACCTGAATTCATGTACATGTACCATACTTGTGCAATTTACAAACTCAAGAGTTCTTTGTTTTCTTTTACTTAAAAAATATGATGTGTGCATTGCACCTACCCCATATTTTCCTCTTAGAAATCGCTTATAAATCAAGTTAATAGTGATATAAAAAGTTGCTCCAATAGATGTAATGTCAACATGATCATTTTGAAACTTTTGGTTCATATTATTTAACTCAATAAGTACCTATGTAAGTAAGTGGATGAAAAATTGAACTTGAAATATTGTAGCCATCTCATACATTTTTGTCTCCACTAACTCCCAGTGTCTTAACAAAGAAGGCATGAACTTAACAAGTTTTTCCATGACTTTTCATCTAGAATGTCATCTAATATACTAAATTTGTAACACTTATAGCCTTGTGATTTGAAATGAATCCATTAGTTCTTTCAATTATCCATGTCTTTTAGTAGATTTCCCTAACCATGAATATATATTATTTGCAAACTAATCAATGGCTTGCAACTCTTCAAAATAAGATGAAGCATCATTTTCTGCCAATGCTTCTCGATGAGCTATACAATGGATGTCTAATAAATGAGGAACATGTCGATGAAGCTTAGTAGATAAGCCTTCATGAATACCCCTCATAGATGATATTGTATCAGGTCCAAATCCAACTAACTTTTTCATGGATAGGTTCATGTCCACTAAAAGAAATGTCACAACAATACATAGAGTGCGATGTTCCATCCCTAATTTGTAGCAAGTGTATGAATTTTGTAGCACGCGGACCTCTTCCTTTGTTTGTCAAATTTGTAATATAAACAATCAAATGTTGCACTGTAGTCCAATCAATGATTCCATCAACTAAAAGTGAGTAATATGGGTTTTGAAAAATCTCATCTTTTAATTTTTTCCAATATACCTCCTTAGTAACTTGTAGAAAGTCTTTTCCAGATGTTGTATTTGTATATGTTGAGTATTCATCTCTTAGAGACATGTGAGGAGTGTTTTTATACCTATTCAAGTCACAAATTGATATATATACTTCCAAAGGTAAATCATATATTGCAACAAAATACATGTGCTCAATAACTGGTATAATTCTCTCTTTCTGAGCCTCAATCATTAGCTCTACATGTTTTGTAATTGGAAGATTACTCTTTTTTTTTCTCCCTCTAAAAGTTGCAAAGAAAATTTATGATCCTATGACTTTGCATGGATGTTTAAAGCACTATCTGCAAAGTTGTGATTCCATCTTTAGGAAATGGAGTTCCCCTTTTAAATTTTACACACCATGAACATTTTATCCTTTCAACAACATTACAATCTTTTATAACATAATCTCTTGGAAATATCATCTTCTATTTGGACTTAATGTTCTTTTGTACCTCTTGGATGTTGGTTCATCTTCAAGAAGTTCTATACTATCTAATTTATTGTTCTCATCTACATGATCATATGCTTCATTTTCAAAAATGTGCAGTTCATTAAAGCATCGGCAAGTGAATGTTGTTTGAAGTCCTTTTTGGGTGACCAAGAGGTGGAATTTTATACCTATAAATTGTAATCAACCAACAAAACAAGAGATATAAAAATATAGATTAATAGATCACCACAATATTCTTTGAAAAGAAGACAATAGATAGCAGACTTGATATCACAACTAATGAAATGAAAAGCAACAAATAGATCTCACACACAAAGGTCTTCTAATCATTGAAAATTAAAACTAACATTGATCTTCATGGAAGGTTACGCACTAACAAGGAATATCACAAATTGTTTTTCAATAATGATAATGTAGAAGGTGTCACAAATCACAAGGACAACAATCAGAAAAAAGGGGGTGCACAAAGCACATTAGCAATTGGTTGTTCGATTGAATTTGGAAAATAGTTTATTTCTTTTTCCAATTGATTTATATTATTAATAGTCAATCAAATCTAAAAGAAAATCATTAACAATCAAAATAGATTTACGAAATAAAATAGTTAGTAAATTCTGCTTCTAAATCATATCCATATTCAACATCAATTAAACCCATCTCATTATATATTTTTATCCACAGTGAATCATATCCATAGACAAATGGAATAGAATTTTGATTGGTTCATTAGGCCAAGCACAATGGATTTCAAAGCCATAAATTTTCATATGGTACATTTTATGCTTTCCCAGTCTCTATTCAATGCTTCTGCAAATGTAGATATTGATGTTAGTATGCATATAAAATTTACCTCCAACCAAGTTTTCTTTTTTCTTGCCCTAGAAAATGCTTTTGGAAACAGTGACGACAAACCTCTTGCGAAAGTACCCTACAACGCACTTGCAAACTGCTCTAGTAACTAGCACAAAGTGGTTCTCCACTAGAAGGCTACCTACAACAATTATTAAAATGACAGAGTTGTAGGTGTTTCGCTAAGCGGCATTGAGATCTTTAGAACAAGCACAGTCCAGTCTAAAACTTATATCATATGGGAGGTCAACAAGGATGTAACTAGGCATTCTACATTACTAGATAAGTCCCAAAATTGGGTGGTAATATTGGGAAATTCACTTAAGATTCATGAGGGTGTTTTCCATGTCAACATCTATTTATAATTTCTTGAAAACTATGATGCACAAATTCTCAAATATTATGGAACAACAAATCAGATCCTCCCAATTTCAAAACCCTCAGCTACCAATGGGCGACATTGGTTTTTGGTGCAGAATACATCTGTTATTCAGTCACAGAAATTGCAGTTACCATCAAATGTCTATAGGGATGTTGTTGAAATTTATGTGTCATCCCATACATATGAAAAATAGTGGTGGTCAAACTTCCTAGATAATTACATAAAGTCCAACACCCTAACCAATGACACTGTCAATGGAGATTTTAGGGAAATACATGCTTTCATAGTTGTGTATGTTGCGGGTAATGTATGTCATTTCCCTATTTTGTATGGAGGGAGCCTCTAATATATATTATGGCGACCTATTATGGGCATTGGGGCTTTCAATCTGCATACATATGACATTGAGGTATCCCCATTTCTTGGAAAGTTGATGTATGGAAAGTATCACACTTTGTTCCTCACTGTAGTGGACTCTCTTCTCAGTTGGCATGTGGATACAAATCTGCACCTCTGGTTGGTTGAATAATGTTCACACGGTAGGAAAATTGGGGGATTATTAATTACCTGGTTTTATCCGTTCTCTAAATTCAAGGTTTAAGGGTCGTGATAAGAGATTTCGTACATAAGGTGAGAGAATGATTTCATATTCTTGTTGTGTTAATACAATACAAGGGAACCTTACAAATCATGCTCTACACAACTTAAATTACTCTAACTTTATCACAATGTATGAGGCATCCCATCAATAAAGTAATTGCCATTTCCATAATCATCAATCATGACTGTATAAAGACTTTATCATTCATGGATATTTACCATGTCAATTTTGTCATTGTAATTTCCTTTATTCTTTTATCAACATATCCACAAACTTTATATAAAGCGGACAGGGCACAATAATGCCAAAAATTAAAAGTTTCAATCTTAACCTTTGGAAAATTTTTATTTATTACAAAAATTCTACTTCCACATTAGAGATGGTGTGGTGACTTTTTGGAAAACTACCACATTACTGCTATTTTAGAGGCTATGTGGCTCTTCAAAGATGGTGTGGTAGTTCGTGGAAGAAACTAGCACATTATTGCTATTTTAGAGACTCTGTCGTGGTTGAGAAAAATATTGTCACATTTTTGTCATGTCACGTATTTTATTTTCAATCTTTAAAGAAAATAAAATATATTGATACATCCTGTAAATAAGGCATTTTTTACAAAGTAGTAAAGTTCATTATTAAATTGGTGAGAATTTTTTTTACAACCCATACATAATTATTTATACTACATTAACATATGGTTTTTGTAAACAAGTAGATTATTGAAGCATCGAGGAATGAAGGTCTTACTCCAAATACTTATAGTAGATTCTTGAAGCATTGAGGAATGGTGGTCTTACTCTAAATACTTATATTTGGAATATATCAATGGCAAGTAATTCCAAGACACTGACTACGTACATGCCTCCTGAACTAATTGACGGGCATTTTAAGAAAAGGAGATATATGACCAGCTTTCAAGCTATCAGCTAAAAGGGAAGAAAAACTACATTTTCCTGATGTTGTTGTCTACCCTGCTTTCACCATTGGGATTTTCAAGCAAAGCAACATGAAGGAGGCCCATGTACACTCCATGGAAATGAAAAAAATAAGCACATTATCCGTAACAATTTCACCTGCAATAAGCACATTTTCCCTAACAATTTCACCTGCAATTCATCGATTAGTGGACATTTTGATGTGTTCAGAGCAGTACTACCCTTAAAATCATGGAATTTTGACGACCAAGATACCCAGTTCTTGAAACGCTGGAGTACATGAGATTTAAAGAAAGGTTGTTTTCACTTAGGAGAGCTTCAACACAGGTGAGGTTCTCCAGGGGCTTTATGGACGACAAGTTACTTTTCTAAAGATTTTTAGTGCCATACCAAGTGCCCTGTACGCATCATTGATTGGGTATATTCTCACAGGTATCAATATATATATATATATATGGATAAAGAGTCATCTGTAATGTAATCGAACCTGGTGGGGACTCAACCCTCAAAGTACACATGGTTGAAATCAATCTATTAAAACCTTTACTGTTTATTATTCAGATAACTTTTGACCTTAACGTTAATTTGGGTTATGGTACACTGAGACAACTATGATTGTATCACATTCTCAAAGTTCTTCACATCGATCATAAATGATATCTTGGTAGAGTTTGTTCGCGTCAAAGATACTATCAGTTTTAGGACTAGCCATGTGGTTTTACTTAGCTTTAGATTAGCCATATTATTTCGAATGTTTTAGTTCAGTCATGTTAGTATTCGGAGATCATTGTAAATTGCTATGTAGTTTATCAAGCATTTGTTTCTATTAAATTTATTTTAATATTCAGTTTGGTCCTGTCATTCATAATTTATTGCTGGAAAGTAAGTTGTGTCATTCATAATTTATTGCTGGGAAGTATTGATAAACAATTTGAAGATTGTTCCCATCTTTAGGTAAACATGTGTTAGTGAAGTGAATCACCTTGTGTTTGGTCTTTATTATAACCACCTTCCTTCACCAGATGATGCCTACATATGCATATGTTCACAATCTCCTCTGAAATTCCATTATATCTTCATTATCGGTATGAAAAGTTCAAGACGTGATCCCCAAAAGAATCAATCCTGTTGTTGGTGAATAACAACCCATTGAAGAAGCCCCACAAGAAACTGGTGAATCTTGAAGCTTCTTGTGCCAAAAAATATCAAAAGCATCTATTCTTCCCAACAATGAACATCTGAGGAATTGAAATAGGTGGGCAGCCTTAAAGACATCGATCTTATCCTTCAATGATTCTCTGCAATACTCACGTCCATCATCCGTGTGACTAATTATTTTGAGATAGTTGGGACGACGATCTTCTGGCCCTCATCTCCTTGACCAGATATATCAAGGGATCTAATGCTCCCTTGTAGATAACGTCAGTATAATTCTCAGATGTTTGCCTCTAAACGAGTTAGACACCGGAGTCTCTGTTCTGCTCCACTGTTATGATGGTGCTGCAATGGAGTAGGACTGTTTGGTGCCTTGGTGTCATACGGCTTCTATTCATGTGAAGGTAATCGAATCCTAAAACTCTAGAAACCTCTTCTTTTTGTTTTATTTCAGTGTCCAACTTGCAGGATTGAATAATGCAACCTCAAGATGGGCTGATATGAGGTTTGTCTTTATTGAAATGAATCAGGCGGGAGAAGGAAGACAACAACACTTTGTGTTGATTAATGGACCTGGGCATGGAGGATGGTGTTGGCATAAGGTTGTAACTCTGCTTAAGCAAAGGGGTTACAAAGTGGCTTCCCTGGATATCACTTCCAATGGGATAAACAGGGAAACCTCTATAGATCAAGTCAATTCAATTGCACACTATGCAGAGCCATTCCTAGATTATATCAGCAATCTTGACAATGATGAGAAGGTACTTGGACTCTCTCTAATATAACCTGTCATTTTAAGATCCGAGAGCAGTGAATCTAACCCCAAAGTGAAGACACGACTATGTCCAAGAGAGTTGTGCATATTAGAAGTTTTCAAAATGCTTCTCTTTATTTTTTCTTTCGAGTCCTTACTATAGTAGATATGGCCTCCCAAAAGTAGGCAACAATGGTCAAGGATTTCATATCATTTTTGGACTTTATTTCACATTTTAGTTGAGAAAGATGAGGGCTCGAACTTAGTCCACTTTTATTAAGTACCCTTATTGGCTTGGGAAGTTGCAGAATGGTCTCTGAAGATGTTCTCATTACATTGTTTTCAGGTTTGGAAAACAAAATATGCTCAACCTGTTGTTATGTGATGGATGGACTTTCAGTTGATTAGCACAGGGGGACCTGATAGTAAGGAGGCTAATTGAAGAATGACATGTTACTAGGACAAATGACCCGCTCATACCCGCCAAGCCACAAAGAGAATGTGGCCAGTTAAAAAGTGAGTTGAGTTGGCCTTTGAGGCCTGGCTCAAACCAGCTAAAAACCAAAAATTGAATAGCGTTTTGATGTTCATTGGTTCCACAGAGGTATCACTGGGTTAGGATAACCAATCCTTCAAGGTCAGGTGAGACCTTAAGACCTTTGCGAACCTATACATGGGCTAAAAGGGTTGGTACTTACCTCTTAGAATCGTTGTATAGATGACCTTAGATAAGGTCTTCCAGACCGGGTTCACTAGATTGTAAGAATAGTTGAAACCTTCTATGATACATAAACTAGATTTTTAAGAGCACTAGTCTTAATTCCCGACATTAGTACACAAATCCTTGAAAAATGCCAAGGTATTCAGCGCGCTCTGATCATATTCCAGGGAAATTTTCATTGCTTCTTAGTAGGACCTAAACATATAATTTCCACCGGCACACGACAGGATTATAAATGACACGAATGCTACAAACCATCTTCAAACCATCTTCCCATGACAACTCTTTGGGCGAAATCAAAGGCCTCGTTCTTCTCCATCATCTTAACCACTGCAACAAAGAAGGCGAAACGATTTTATATGCAGGCAGTCCATTATTATAGTAACAGGTGTTCATTTCTCGATGATAATGTTGAGTTTGCACTAGCATGTTGGACTGTGATTTGAACATTAAAGGCTTGTTGGAGCAGACGAGGAGACCCAACTTTCATTTTTGCATAGTTGGATGAAGAGTTATCTAGAAGATGGAGGCAGGATATCGAAAAAACCATTTTTGATTTTTGTTTGCAGAGTTCGGAGAATCTTACAAAACTCATAATATCACATAAGTGAGAGAAACAATTTAATTGGTGTGGTTTATAAACATGTATATGCATCTACCAGATGGGAAGGAGCACGTAGGGGAGCCATGTTCTGCAGCTCATGGCAGAAGGAATGAGCTCATATGGAGATGGGTGACATGTTTTTTTGTTTCAAAATCCATCCACAGCAGCTCTAGTTTCTAGTCAGTCGCATAAGCTGGTTGAGCTTGCTCATTTGTTTACCAAGATGTATGAATATAAGAATAGGAGGAAGCCTGGGGTAACACACTAGAATCACTCAAAGCGCTAACATAAAAATAGATATAATAGAGAGTTACAGACTACAGTGAACTCGCCCCCACAAGAATCAGTTGACACTATTCTGTCAATTAATTTCAAACTCTTACCCTCTATTCTATTACACACGCTAGTAGAAAAGGGGAATTTAGTGTGAGTTTTACCCTGGTACAACACACTAGTAGAAAAGGATAATTTAGTGTGAGTTTTACCCTGGTACAACACATTTAAAAGAAGTAACTCTCTATCCATCCACGAAAAGAAACATGTTTAATATATACAGCAGGTGTTTATATGATTCGAAGATACGAGGATGATGGCATTCCTTCGACATCCTCCGGTGCTACAGATAATGTTATCGACCCGGGTTCGATTCACTCATCTCTCAGTGAACGCAGTGGAGGATCAATGGGCATTGCTATAATTATATTGGCTGACATGGTATGTAGCATCCAAGTCGTATGAAGTCTAAATCACCACCCAGAACCGAACTGGATGATAATCCTGATTGATCCTTCAAATCAGAATTTAACTAGGTCGAAGGAGTTCCTTTAAAGGGGTCGTCCTTCAAGAATCTTTCGTCTTATGTCGAAAGCAAATAGAAAAATAGCACCTGTGTTGTGACTGAACAAATGGGAAAACTCCATTTGTACCTTCGTGGTTTAGCATCATCCGTTTTTGGGAGGCTTCCCTGGAAACGATGTGATCATTCGTTGTTTGTAAGGATCACTTTGGACCATGTATATCAAAATGTTTCTAAGGATCTCTAGGACCATGAAACTCAAAGTGAAGAAACGATTATTGAATGCATTTTGGAAGAAAAAACTGCTCAAACGGGGTTTCTTAACTTTTCGTAAAGGTAGGCATGCTTAATTATTAAAAAAATTGTACCTGGGTTTCAAATTTTAATATTTTATTAGTTTATGGGGCTTTGGATTGACGGTGAATGGGTGTACTATTAAGGCACTCCTTGCACTATTAAGGCATTCCTTGCAATAAGTCATTGGTTCAAATGCCCTTGAGTGCTTAGCGACCAAAAAGAAAATTTTAATATTTGGCTTGATTTATTTATGGTAATGTTTTTTCAATACGCTTACATAGAATATGTAGTTATTCAAAATATTACATTTTTATGAAAAGTTTATAGAGTATTTTTAAAATTTAATTTTCTCATTGTTTAAGTATTAATGGCTTTTAGCAGTGTATTATATTAAATATCATTTATTGGAATTCAACTACGTTAAGTAAGTCATTTATGTATAACCATTTTCATGAGAGGTTGTCGTAACTCACTAATTTCTCATAATTTTTTATGATGATGATGATTGTTAACGTCCAATGCGACCAAACTTTGGTCTATTGGACCTAAAGATAGGAATTATTTTGTTTGATTTAAGATTTTATTCCTATGCTCAAAAAGCTTGGAGAGAAGCCTCCTGAGCTCACTGTAATTTTGACAACGTAAAAGGCTAGGAAGGTCAGTATTGCTACAAAGATTTTGAAACTGAGATCTAATGTGGTTGTACACGGGGCACTCTAACAGGAAGTGATTTTCATCCTCGATGTTTGTATTCTCACAAATATGGTAGAACTTTTCCATCCATGGTGTTTTAGGAACTGCCCAATGACCCGTTTCCCTATGGAGCTCATGAGGGTTCATTCTAATCTTGGCTATATTAATTTTCTTCTTTGAGCTACTTAAAATAGAGAGATACTGTTGATCTTCTAGGGTGGGGTTGATGATCTCCTTATAATATCTTAATTTTCTTTTAGTTGCTAAATCTTTCTCACACCACATTTTTTCTTTGAACTTAGAAGTAACAATATTTTTAATGTTATTGCAATGCAACATTCTCGTCGATCTCCTAATGGTTTAACCAGGCCCTGGTGTCTTTATACCAACCTCGTTTGAGCCTTAGGTGTTTTTGGCTAAAATTTAAAGCTAGCTTAGGAAGTCTATGGTCTCCTATGTTATTGAGTTTGTGTTTGTACAACGGAAGCCTAGTCATAGCTAGGCTCTTGAAAGGGAAAGACACACTTCTATAAGGAGAATAGGATAGGGTGTGTTGCTTCTAATTTTGAGGTTATACATTATAAAACGCTTCTAGATTTGCTCAATCTTATTGTGGTATTGGCTAGAGATGCTACAACCCCAAACCTCACATCCATATAAGATAACCAGAGTGACTAAATTTTCAAAGAGGAACTTCTTTCTATCCCACATTATGAGGTTTGCCGTTTTACAATTACTTTTAAGACCAAAATAAGCTTTCCATCCTCATTAATCCTTTTCTCAATGCTATAGTTCCAGTTGAGCTTGTGATGAATATCGATTCCTAGGTACTTGTAGGAAGACACTTCCTCCAAGTTACTAGTGTCATACATAAAATTAGTGTAAGTGTCATTCTTGGATTTGATAATCATAACTTTTATTTTGTCAGTGTCAACAATCATACCCATGGTAGAGCAGAAATCCTTAAGAAGTATAAGTTGCTTATCAAGACCAGATGAGCACCTTCCGAGAAGAACAATATCGTCAGTGTCAAGAAGAAGGACGATGACCATCCCAGCTAAGATCGTGCCACTTAGCACTCATTGCATTGTGTGATGCTCACAGGGGTGAAGAAGTGGGATTGAAACTAGTGAAATTAACTACATAGCATCAATCATCACTTCGGCACTTGCACTCGGGAATAGAGTTGTTTTAAATTTAAATTTATGATTTTTTTTTAACATTTGATAAAATTTTAAGTTGTTTGATCATTTTTAATTGTTGTTTATACTTTAAAGTGAAGTAAGTCCAAAATTATATTTAGTTCATATTTTCTTGCATTAGGTATAATATATCAAAGTTTATAAAAAAAAAATTAAATTTAAATTCATATTTTTTTTTCTCCTAATGTTTGATGTAATTTTACTATATTTGTTAACTTTTAATTTTTAATTATATAATGTAATTTTAATTTATTTGATAATTTTTGTTTTTAATTTATACTTTAAAGTGAAGTAAGTCCAAAACAATATTTAGTTAGATATTTTCTTACATTATGTATAATATATAGAAAGTTTATAAAGTTGTTTTAAATTTAAATTCATGATTTTTTTTTAAATATTTTATGTAATTTTAATTTATTTGATAATTTTTAATTTGTATTTTATATTCTTAAGCTAAGTAGGTCCAAAATCATATTTAGTTTAATACTTTTTTACCTTATCTATAATATATGGAATGTTTATAGAGATTTTTTTAATTTAAATTTATGTTTTCTTTTTAATGTTTGATGTAATTTTAATTTATTTGATCATTTTTATGGTTTTTTATTTTTTAAACTTAAATAAGCCCACAATTATATTTAGTTGATATGTTCTCACATTATAGGTAATATATCGAAAGTTTATAGAGTTTTTTAAATTTAAATTCATGTTATATTAGATCATTTTGGGATTCAACAGCGTTAGGTAAGTCATTCACGTATGACCATTTCCATGAGAGGTAGTCCTAACTGACTAATTTCTCATGATTTTTGAATAGTTCACTTAGCACTCATTGCATCACGTATGCCCATTTCTATGCCCATTTCCATGAGAGGTAGTAGTAACTGACTAATTTCTCATGATTTTTGAATAGTTCACTTAGCACTCATTGCATCGGGTGATGCTCACAAGGGTGAAGAAGTGGGATTGAAACTAGTGAAATGTGGAGAACGAATCACATAGCAAGTCATTCACGTATGACCATTTCCATGAGAGGTAGTCGTAACTGACTAATTTCTCATGATTTTTGAATAGTTCACTTAGCACTCATTGCATCACGTATGCCCATTTCCATGAGAGTTAGTAGTAACTGACTAATTTCTCATGATTTTTGAATAGTTCACTTAGCACTCATTGCATCGGGTGATGCTCACAAAGAAGTGGGATTGAAACTAGTGAAATGTGGAGAACGAATCACATAGCATCAATCATCACTTCCGGGGCTTGCACCCGGTAACCAGGACTTCCCAGGAGGTCACCCATCCCAGAATTCCTCTGGCTCAAGCGCGCTTAACTGTGGAGTTTTTCCACAATCAAGCCCACTTAGCTTGCTACCCCATTTGCAAAACCTTAGCAAGTATTGTGCCTCATGAACCATTCAAGTAGAGATCCCTTGACTCTTTTTGAATTTAAGTTTGGGGGTTTACGCAGTGCATTATATTAGATCATTTTGGGATTCAACTGCATTAGGTAAGTCATTCCGGTATGACCATTTCCATGAGAGGTAGTCGTAACTGACTAATTTCTCATGATTTTTGAATAGTTCACTTAGCACTCATTGCATCGGTTTTGCAAATGGGGTAGCAAGCTAAGTGGGCTTGATTGTGGAAAAACTCCACAGTTAAGCGCGCTTGAGCCAGAGGAGTTCTGGGATGGGTGACCTCCCGAGAAGTCCTGGTTACCGGGTGCAAGCCCCGGAAGTGATGATTGATGCTATGTGATTCGTTCTCCACATTTCACTAGTTTCAATCCCACTTCTTCACCCCTGTGAGCATCACCCGTGCAATGAGTGCTAAGTGAACTATTCAAAAATCATGAGAAATTAGTCAGTTACGACTACCTCTCATGGAAATGGTCATACGTTTGAATGACTTACTTAACGCAGTTGAATCCCAAATGATATATAATATAATGCACTGCGTAATCCCCCATACTTAAATTCAAAAAGAGTCAAGGGATCTCTAACTTGAATGGTTCATGAGGCACAATACTTGCTAAGGTTTTGCAAATCGGGTAGCAAGCTAAGTGGGCTTGATTGTGGAAAAACTCCACAGTTAAGTGCGCTAGCCAGAGGAGATCTGGGATGGGTGACCTCCTGGGAAGTCCTGGTTACTGGGTGCAAGCCCCGGAAGTGATGATTGATACTATGTGATTCGTTCTCCACATTTCACTAGTTTCAATCCCACTTCTTCACCCCTGTGAGCATCACCCGATGCAATGAGTGCTAAGTGAACTATCCAAAAATCATGAGAAATTAGTCAGTTACGACTACCTCTCATGGAAATGGTCATACGTTTGAATGACTTAATTAACGCAGTTGAATCCCAAAATGATATCTAATATAATGCACTGCGTAATCCCCCATACTTAAATTCAAAAAGAGTCAAGGGATCTCTACTTGAATGGTTCATGAGGCACAATACTTGCTAAGGTTTGCAAATGGGGTAGCAAGCTAAGTGGGTTTGATTGTGGAAAAAACTCCACAGTCAAGCGTGCTAGCCAGAGGAGATCTGGGATGGGTGACCTCCTGGGAAGTCCTGGTTACTGGGTGCAAGCCCCGGAAGTGATGATTGATACTATGTGATTCGTTCTCCACATTTCACTAGTTTCAATCCCACTTCTTCACCCCTGTGAGCATCACCCGATGCAATGAGTGCTAAGTGAACTATTCAAAAATCATGAGAAATTAGTAAGTTACGACTACCTCCGATGCAATGAGTGCTAAGTGAACTATTCAAAAATCATGAGAAATTAGTCAGTTACGACTACCTCTCATGAAAATAGTCATACGTGAATGACTTACCTAACGCAGTTGAATCCCAAAATGATCTAATATAATGCACTGCGTAAACCCCCATACTTAAATTAAATTCATGTTTTTAAATTTAAATTCATGTTTTCCTTTTAATGTTTGATGCAATTTTAATTTACATGTAATAGATGGAAAGTTTATAGAGTTTATTTTTAATTTAAATTCATGTTTTCTTTTTAATATTTGCTGTAATCTTAATTTATTTGATAATTTTTATTGTTTATTTATTTACTTTATTTGATGTAATTTTAATTTATTTGATAATTTTTTATTGTTTATTTCTTTTTTTTAAGTGAAGTAAGTCCAAAAGCATATTTAGTTGATATTTTCTTACATTATCTATAATATATATTACAAAAATTTGCAAAGTTACGAAAAAATTCTTTATTAGGCTACCTACTCATAGAGTATACTTTAGTATACACAGAGCATACCTTTGCATTGTTTTCATGTAAGATTATAAATATTAAAAGCAATATCACATTAGTAGATTATATTTGGGTTTACTATTGTCAAATAAATGGCCTGTATCTATAAAATATTTCTTATATGCTAGTTGTAATTCATTTTTTAGATATAAGTTGTAATTGTTTTAAGAATATTTAGGTCTATTCAAATAAATGGCCTATATCTATAACATATTTCGTAATTCATTTGATAAAATAACATATTGTTTTAAGAATGTAAAAATAAATTATACCTTTTTGATCTAGAGGAAAAACGATTCCTGACCAAAATCTCAAATACTATTTTCTTCCTAAAACATTAAAGCCTTCTCAAAAATATATTCTTATCCTAGTTTTTTTTCCTATTTCACACATTAAAATATATTATTATCCTATTTTTTTCCTATTTCACACATTAGTGAACACAACTTGATAAATTTTCCATTGAGGAAGATGTTAGAGCAAGAAAAAAATCAATTCAATATTTCAATAAATTATAAATTAAATAAATTAATTTTTTTAAATAAATTAAAATTATTTTAAAATAACTCATTAATTGTAGAACTAGAAAAATATATACATATATATATATATAAATTGATATTCTGAATCAAAAGTATCTTTTGAAAAATACTTATTTATAAAAATGATTTTTTTTATTATTATCTAACCAAATAAATATAGATAAGAACATAAACTTGTTAATGAAAATTCTATGATGATGAGGATAATGATGGTGGTTAACTTTAGCTGAGACCAAACATTGGTCTTTCGGACCTAAAGAAACAAATTATTTATTTTGATTTAAGATTTTATTTTTATGCTCAAAAAGCTTGGAGAGAAGCCTCCTGAACTCACTATAATTTTGACATTGTAAAAAGCAAGAAAAGTCAGTATTGTAACAAAGATTGTGAAACTGAGATCTAATGCTACGAGATTTAAGCATTTATAAAAAATCATAACATTGCAAAAATATAATTATATTATTAAAATTTAATAATTTAAATATACTAATTAGATTAATTATAAAATTTTTAAAATTTAAATGAAAGTTGTATTATAAATATTATATTCAAAAAATATTAAAATAGTATATTTTTTATATGATTATTTACTGAGAAATTTGGTAGTAAATGTAGAGACTTAACAAAAATTACAAAATGGTAAATAAAAATAATAAGTACAATTTATAATATAAAAAATAATTAATAAAAAAATACATTAAATTTTATCTCATAAAAGAAAAAAATTAATTATTATTATTATTTTATTAAATTAAATTAATATTAATATTTATTAA
Source organism: Pinus taeda (assembly GCA_000404065.3). Classification (NCBI taxonomy): domain Eukaryota; kingdom Viridiplantae; phylum Streptophyta; class Pinopsida; order Pinales; family Pinaceae; genus Pinus; species Pinus taeda. The sequence goes on from APFE030077230.1 coordinate 64,417, forward strand.
TTTGAAGAAATAAATAAAATTTAGTTATTTTAATATTTTTAAATTTGATAATTATTTATATAAATAATTATTATAATGAAAAGGAAACTAACATCAAAAACGATGGTAGATGGAGGAAGTGATTGCACGAGAGGTAAAAAAGAGAAAGGATCTGGACAACTATATCATGCTCCTATAAAGATAAATAAAAACTTCAAAAATATATATTATATAATATTATATATATTTAGAAAGAGATCCTAATAACTTATCCACTTCCTTTTTGCAACGTAGAGTAACCCCCTAACATAAGTACAAAACACTTCAATACATTATATAACAAGATGCGTAGGCAGCAGCAGTCCCTGCCCATATAATTACCGAAAAGTTAGCAAGTTATCCAAAAAGAAATTCTCCTGGGTTGACACAGTGTGTATTATAGTTGTTGCAAGTGTGTAAGCATTGTTGTTGTTAAAAAGTAGATGGTATCTGTAGAGTCCATCTAAAGCATTAATTGTAACACATTGTTTAATATTAGTTATTTATTAGTTGCTTATTAGTTGATGTAATTTTGTAACTATGGTAAAGGAAGTCTTAATAAAGACTGAGTTATTCCATCACATGAGGACAATTATACTAATAATAGTTATAATTGGAAAGAATGTAAATGACATTCTTCATCTCAAGAATCAAACTTTTTAGTGCTTAACTAAGGAATTGAGAAAGCACCAGAGTTTCTACTCTCTTCAAAATAAGTTAACAACAATGCCAATTATTTTTGGAAACAAAGAAATGAGTTTATCATTTTTTCTACACAAAATCGCCATAGAAAATCATCATAGCTACTAAACCATTCGAGAACAATGAATTAATTTTACCCTTAGTTCTACCCAAAATCGCCATAGAAAATCATCATAGCTACTAAACCATTACAGTTTTGTATCGGGAAGAAATGAAGAGTAAATTGGAAAAAAAAACCTTTCAAAATACAATATTTGAGTTAACAAAAATCCTAACTAATACTATGGTAGAACCAAGTTTGCAAAAAAATGTCACTCCCATTGAATCTTTGAATAGTTACAGGGATTTGGAGTCTTGGAATACATAATCATACGTTCTCTCAATATATTCAGTTTGCCACCATGTTGTCAATAAATCAAAGTCATTGTGCCTAACTAGTATGTTATAATCAAATTACTTAATTAAGCCAGCTATGTCATTGTTAGATGATCTGATTAAGGCTTTGTCAGCTTCATTAGAGGCATAAGTTGGCATATCCACAAAACAGAGCTTAATTCTAAGGAAATAGGAAAACATTGGAATCACCATCTTATTCATCTTTGAGGAGAACACTCATATCAAACCACAACTACAAATGTGGAATTGGACCTTTGTCATTTTCCAATGGGTAGATCAAGAAGAAAATATTTTATTGATCTTAGTGCAAATTTTTGCAACATTCTATCATAGATTTTTCATTCTTTGAGTGACCTCATGAGGTTTGTAAAGTACTTGCAGTATGATTAGAATTTGTCAAAAAAATATTGATAAACTTTTTATTCACATGAAAATGCCTGTAAGGTTGACGAGAAAATTTCAGTGCACACATATTGAGCAACTACATGGTAATTAACCTACTAGTCAGTGTTTGAAAATTGCTAACTTGACAATTATATCGAACAAACTTGATGACATATGCATATACCTTCCTAATCTAGTGTGAAAACACTCGAACGCGTATCCTCAAAGCAAATATTCAACAAAACAACGAATTGAACTATGATCTACTTTGAAAATATAGAAAAGGTGGCAAAGTATAATGACTGAGCCAACCTTTGGATTATGCATGTCATTGGATAGTCCATGCTTCTTCTTGTTTGTATTCACTTTTTTCCTCTAGGATGGTCCAGTCTGACGGGCTCTATGGGCATTGTGAGGTTGCTCCATTGCTCTTGTATAATCTGCAGTGATAAAAATAGCATAAAAGAAAATCAAATGTCCAAATTCCCCCACACAAAAATAAGTAAATAAATAAAAAAAATACATATTGTTTCGTAAGTCTACTTTTGTTACTGCGACAAAAGGTTAAATGAATGAAAACCCCATTGTAATTTTGTTATTGCAAACAAAAGGTTAATGAACGAAACCCGAGTTCCCTTGGAACGTTTAAGAGGGCATCATGAAAAGAAAGAACCTTTAGTTTGACCCTATTGGCACAAAATTTTAAGACTTGTCTCATCTTACTGGACCATAGTGTTACCACTTATTTACCTTGCAAACATCGAACATGCACGATGGAAAACATGAAACACTGAACATGCATGATGGAAAACACAAAGCAAAGACACTCCTTGCAAACACTGAACATGCACAATGGACATCACGAAGTAGAGACACTCAAAGGCAATTCATAGTCTATGTTCTGGTTTCCTTTGTGGGTTTTCGGAGAGCATATATTAGATCAATTACAATAGACAACTCCAGCGGGAGAGTACAAACGAGTAAGATTTAAGAGACTTGTTTTCAGCTATACAATATATGACTTAATTCAAACATTTCTTAAGGTAGTGTGTGCCGGAGGGGTCTTGAATGGTGAAATCAATGCAGGATATCAACCTCTTGTTCCCCGTCTCTCCCTTGTCCAGCCAGAATAGATATCTACTGTCTTCCCATATCGATCTTAACCTCCCTCTAACACCATCTCGATAAGTTGGATTTGGTTTAGGTTGTTCCTTAGAGATGAAAGTTGACTTCAAGTTGCCATGACATATTTTGGTTGGTAAAGACCAACAAACAAGGAGACAGGGTATGGAGCTTTCCCCAATGATTCACTGCTTCCATCTTCCACCATTTTTTTAGTTTTTGATTTACTGCAGTATGCACTAGATAATCAGAATAAATAGAATTTGCAATACATAATCAACAAATAATCAAAACAAACATCAAATTTTTTAATTTCCTCCTGTGAATGAAATATTATTTTTCCAGGAAAAAGAAGCAGCAGGAAGAGGTAGGAATTGGAATCCACGGATGCACTATGCAGTTAGAGGCGGTGTGTTATAAGGCGAAGTAGTGTGAAGACGTGTTGACAATATCTAACATCAAGAAATTATGGGAAGTGACAAGTGCCAACAAGTGCTAGCCAACATTAGTGACAAGGTATTATTCTAATATTTATTAGAATATGAACATTGACATTTGTTGACTATGATTTTGACATTAATTTTGGCTACTATAATTCTCTACCAACTTTTATATCTTTTGTTGGCCAGTCACACATACGTCTATGATATAATTATCTCTTAATATTATATGAATCATAGATATAATTTCAAGTAAATGACATGAAATAGCTGATAATTAACTTATCTCACCACCAGATTATGATTTGTGGAAATAAGTTTAAAATACTTGTCTGTTGGAGGAGCTCGAAGTGTAGTAATTTCGGCCAGTGAAAACCAGACTTATAATGCCTGCCCGAGCTTCAATTTTTCCATCATGGTAGTGGTGGTCCTCATTATGTGTGCTTTCCTGTGCCTGATAAACAATCTTCTTCTCATAATTCATATTTTCTAAAATATATAAATAAACAAACACTCGACATGTGCTTACCCTGTGATTGTCGTGTTTCATGATATCAGAGGTATCAAGAAGCCATGTGTGAAAGACTCTGAAATCCTCATCAAGAATGACAGTCTTTCATTGTCATCTTCTTTTCTTATCATTGTTATTCCCTACAACGTTCGGTGGAGTTTGAACGCTCTGTGATTTAGGTTCCTACAGGTTTTGCTGGAGTTTGAATGTTGTGTATTGCAGAAGTGATGAGGCTGATTGAAATAGAAATAATATATCAATCTCTGTCAAATTCAAGATTACCATAAAACATATTAGATTTTTTAAAGAAATATTGCACAAAAAATAACGTTGAGCCTCTACTTTTCCATTTGAACTTCATTAATATCATCTACAATGCAACATAAAATGTATGCAGTTAAAGCACAAAAAATGACACAGTTAAAGAACAGAAAAAAAATGATGAATTAGTATCGTTTGCAATGAAACATAAAATGGACACAATTAAAGCACAAAAAAATTGCAACATAAAATATATAGTTAAAGCAAAAAAAAGGATGTGTTAAGCTAAAAAAAAATATGGATGCATTTTTTGTTGAGTTTTTGTGTAAGATTATGTTAAATTCACCTTGAAGTTGTGGGTTTAAAATTATACATCACAGGTTTGAAATTACAGCTCTAAATTTACACATCACAGGTTCTGCATCATTGATCACAGGTTCTTAGGTTCTCCGTCATTGTATCATCTCTCCATCAGTGTCCTCTATAGGTAGTGGAATATAAGTTCTCCATCATTGTGTCCTTTGTACATAGAGGAATAGAAGTATGTTGAAGCGGTGAGAGGCATGAAAGGCACGAAGCGACACACAAACACTGACACAGAGTAAGGTGGAAAAGGTACGAATTCCATTTGTCAAAAAATTGCCAAAAATGAATTATTCGATATAACAGCTTTACCCAAACATTTATTCAAAAAATTATCCACACTGCATTATCCATTGTATAACTTTATCCAAAAATTTTATGCATAAAGTTTTTCAAACTTTAGATAAAAGTTTTTTTCTAGTATAGAGTGTTCTCCAACCATTCAATAAATGTGAAGAATAAATGGTGCAAAAACATTGGATATGTATTCAACCTTGGAAAAAACTTTGCATATGGATTGAAAATGGGAGAATGGTCAATGTTCTATTGAACGCTATAGTCCCAGTCAGGGACTAATAAGAGTAAATAATTTCAACGAGCCCAAACTAGTTTTATATTAATAAAACTGGATAAAAATAATCTATTCATTCATTGGCATTTGCATAACAAAATTAAACTAAAAAAAGAATGCATATCGCGGGCCAAGAAAAATCATCATTCCTCCTAAAATCATCTACATGTTTTAAATACTAAATAACTTGTTAAAATACAAAATCTAATGTTATAATTCTAGAAAAATTGCAAACAAGGATAACGTGTTAGCACCTAAATCTGCCTCAGGCTGAAGGAAGGCAAAATTCAGGGTAACCACAAACCACGCTCAGTATGGTAGCTAGCCCTACCAGAACAGGAGAGGGCTCTCTGTGTGTCACACTCAGTGAATAGATACATAATATGGTCTGAGATGACTTACAATGAATATTGATTTTATGCTAGTAAATAAATATGGATACAAGAGACAAATTTTTATGAATGACTGAGTTTCTGGGATGGTATGGGACCAATGGACAGTAATGAGCAGAGAATTTAATACAAAGGCACAGATTACTTCGTGAGGCAAGATAGGCAGAAAGTCTAACAATTTAGTTTGAAATAACATGGAATGGAGAGATTTCTTAGGAGGGTGAAAAGGGCATAAGTACATGAATCCTTTTCAACATAAGAGAAACACACAGTGTGAAACTTTCCCATAGACAATAATAAAAATGAATTCTACCTTATCTTAGAAAATTTCGCTGGAAATGAATATGAATGAACTATGAACCATAATGAAGTACATATGAAACATAAGGAAAAACACATTTTCTACACTCACAACCACATGAATCTCATGAAACAGAGCCCCTGCCTTTCATTAATCCTCTGTCAAAATATACAATGAAGAAACAGAGTTTCTTTCCCATAGTCTCCTAGAAATTACAAGCCAACCAACCTTTTGCAAATAGTTTGCATACAATAAATAGACCATGCTATGAGGAGATATAACGACCAAGAGTTGGGTGGTTTCTCAAATCATTACAAAATGGAGATGGAAAGCCAACCATTAGCTACAGGTGCAGCGTTACAAAGATGACAAATGGCTTGGGTGACCGTTTTCCTTCCTTTGCCACTTGGATAGAAGCCAAACTCTTTCAAATTTGCCTTAGTTGCCGAAAAAAGTGAAGTGTAGATGAGTGGGCCCACTTAGAGAAAGTCGCGAATTGAAATTTCGCGAAACGGAGGTGAATTTGGCCCTTTTCTCTATATGCGTCGCGCCCAATCCTATATGTGTCGTGCCACATTGGAGGTTGTTTTGAGGTACCAGCAGGAGTCCAAAATGTACCTAAGTGTGCTTGTTGGAAATCCTGGCCTATCTACTTTCCAACCCAAGTGGAATTTATGAATTTGGTGTTCATTTTCCCCTTTATATATTCATTCTCCCAAGATGACTTCCTGTGTGTCAAAATAGGGGTAGAGAGGTCATTTTTTGAGTGTTTTTGACCTCCTGGAGACTCAAATCATGCCCAAATTTCTTGTCCAAGCACCAGTAGTTGTGATTTTGCATGTTGAATCCAAAAATGTAAGCCATTTGTCATTTGGAGCTCCCAATTCTAAGCGCTGTGCCGCACAGGGAGAAAAAACCTGTGTTGTGACCAAAATTTTGCCATGTGACCAAAATTGCCCCAAATTTCTTGAAATTTAGGCTGGAGGTTCTCTAAGAGGCACTATGCTGGGCCAAAGAGGTTTTAGCCAAGATTCAAAGCTGATCTTGCTCTTTTTGCCTCTTTTGCCTCTTTGTTTCTTTGCTCAATTTTGCCTTCAAGCTCCTTATCCGAGCCTTCGAACTCATGTTCCGTGCCTTGTAATGATAAACCATCCGCCTCAGTATGGTTTTGACCCTATCGGCCTTCTCCAGTAGTCTCTCAAGGTGGATGTTGATGCACTCAAGCCAAGACTCACGGTCATTGTTAATCTCTTGCTCCAAGGGAATGAGCTCGATCTTCCTATGCTAGGCAGCTTGGCGATTCTCACGGATGCTTTGTAGCTCCATGATCTCATGCTAGTCCTCAAGCTATTTGTTCCTCTGCTCCAAATACCTGATCATCCCTTTGGCCCTCTCCAAATTGAGTGACAAGTCTTGGATCTTCATTTTCTGCTCCTGGATGATCATGCTAAGTTTGGCTCTCTCCATATCTGCATCATCATCCTGAATGAGGATGAAGTTGGCCTCCTGTTCACCTAATGGCCCCTCATCCTACATGGGCCTCTTGCCCTTGTCCTGTACCTGTGTTGTTGATGTTGGAAGTGAGGCCCCTTCCACCCTGGGTGGAGATAACACTCACTTTGCTGCTGCAAACAAGTGCCTACTGCCTCTCTGATATGTAACGAATATTGGCATAGTAGTGGTCTCATGGCGCTCATAATAATGAGAAGGACCACCTATATCATGCTCTGCCTCGGATAATACCTGTGAAGTGCTGAAGAGGTAACGGGAGATGAAGTCCTCCCAAGCAATGCCCTGCAATCCCAACTGATGATCCACCAAAATCCGGATAAGAGCAAAATGATAAACATTGTTAAGTTGCTGCTGAGGGGTCTTATGTTGCATGAAGGTGTTCATCCTCTCTATGTTCCAGCAAATGAAAAATGGGAGGTTCATCATTCGCACCCTGGTAAAGTGCATGAGCAACCTGATGTGATAGGCATATAGATGAGAGAACCTCCCCTCACAGCTGAAGTACTTCATGATCAATTTCATGCGTGGAGCATATTCATCTTTCAAATATCTGAATGGAAAGACTCTTGTGAGCTGCCTCAAGAATCTGGCCTTAATGTAAGGCTCATAATGTTGCCTATCCACCTTCTGTTTCTTGTGCCACTGTTCTCCAACATTCGGTATGCTGGTTACCACTGAGATAGTTTCGGGTGTCAATGTGAGGGTAACCGTGACCAGGATAGACTAACCTCCATATAGGTGAGGCACAAAAAGATGGGCCAACTCATGATGAACTCTAACATTAGCCACCCTTTGACAAAATTCAAAACATGATAGATGCTGGAAACATGACATGGCAAGAGGGAAAGCCTATAATTCAGTGAGGGTAGTTGGCTCATCCCTAACATGTTTGCCACTCTTGTGATGTCTCCTGGGAGCCTATTCTTCTGAGGATGAATCACTTTGTGTCTCCATCTCATACTCTAACGAATGCTCAAATGCCATGACTGATGCGTGTACTGTACTTGGGTTGCCCTTTGAAGATGGTGTGAAATTAGGTGTTTTTGTGAAATCTTCCACCAAGGGGAACAATGAAAACATGGAGTATTAGGAAGGGAATCATATGATGGGAATAGGGGTTATGGGGAGAAGTTTTTTTTAGGGATATGTAGGGGGGTTAGGGGACTTGATAAGGTAGGGTTTTGGGGTGTTATGTTGACAAATGAGAGGAGGGGATAGGGAATGGGTTTTGGTAATATTTTAGGGTAGGAGTAATAGGAAAAATGAGAAATGGGGGATAGGGAAAAATGGCAAGAAAGGGAAAAATGAGGGGTGAAAACAGAGCCTTGGTATCAACACCACAATTATGCAACCCTAGCAACAATGGCTTTTGGTGTTTTATAGTGGTTGGTTTTATGAGTTCTGTTGCAATTATACATAGCCATGAACCACCATAACATTCATAAAATTTAATGAGCAAGCCATGATATAGAGCCTACTTGTCGATTTGAGGGGTTTCACAGGCAACTTGAGGCAATTTGGCACAATTTCGGGCCTTTGTGGGTGTGCGCCATGCCCGTTGTGTGTGGCACGCCCGTAGAAATTTTGCACTGTGGGGTGGCTCTGTGTGCGCCGCACTCTGTATGTGCACCGCACCCCTCTATGTACTCGTCGTGCTCTGGAAAACGACTCCCACTCACTCTTAAACACGCACTTTGCTTTCCTAATGACTTTGCAACATTTCTCTATGACCTTGATTTGCACAATGACCTTGTTTGCTTGTGGAAACATCTATTTAAAGACTTTGAAGTCATGGGTTTAATTTTTTCTTCTCCAAAAGCCCACTTCGCTAATGTTTCATTTTGGCTTTTTCACTGATTTAAAGCAACACTGAATTTCACCTTTCCCTTTGAAATTTTAGCTCAAATGATGAAATTTTCAGCACTCTTTGCAGGGATTGCATGACAGGGCATTTGGCCATGGAAACCATGACTGCACCTAAAGAAATCAACTGATGACTTTTTTGAAAATTTGATCACAAATGACACTATTTGACTTTTCTTCAAAACAGAGTTTTGAAGAACAGTTGAAGTCTATCAACATGACGATGAAACTCTTTGAATCATAACTTTGTAAGGGCCTCACTCTGGCCTGCATGGCTTTATTGGACATGGTTGAAGACAAAATTGATTAATCCCTAGACCTAATTATCGAAAATGACTTTGTCCGTTAAAGGACCATACCTTGGTTGTCATGGACTTTAGTGATCATTGACAAAAGACCTAAGCCAGCAAGAGCCAGACATGAGGGGAAATGAATAGCATGACCTTTTCCGCCAGATTATAGCATGCCCCTAGCGGAATGCAGCAGGGTGAATGGAGTGAGACACCTAAAAATGAAATGCAGAAAGAGTTTTGATCTTTGACGGAGGACTAACAAGATGGACTCTTACATTGGCTCCAATGGGGGATGGTAGCTCCTTGGAGGTGCCAAGAACAAAAGATCTCTAGAAGAGCTACATAGTGCCTTTGTCCATTGGGCTATGGAGTCATTATTTTGACAAACAACATAGGACTCTGACTCATTTATGAAACTAAAATGACCAAAAAATTGACTCAAATTTGACATTGAAATGACTCGAAGACTAACTTGACAAACTCAAACCGAACTGAAATAAAAATGGTATTTACAATGACAGTGGAAGCAGCGTTAATAACTCAGAAATGATACCGCTTGAGCAGCTGACCATTGATCGAACCTCCTAGATAATCTTCCCCATTCATTTCCTTCGGAAGAAAGGCATTCTAACCTCGATATGCTGCAATTTTAAAGGGACCTTTCCATAGGTTCTCGAACTTACCGTGATTACCTTTTTCCTCATTCCTTGCATCCCACTTCAGCACCACATCATCCAACTAAACTTTTTCCGCCTTTGCTTTTCTGTCATAAATTTTCTTAATCTTATCCTACAATTTGGATGTGTTCTTGAAAACTTCTTCTCTGGTCTGCTGCAAGTGGACCATTTGATTCAACCTTCTCTGCATGGGATCTTCTTCACTGCCAGCCTCCTGAAGAAGTTTAACTACCGGGGTAGTGAGAGAGGTAGGAAATACTGTATCAACTCCATAAACAATCTCAAACGGTGACGTACCAATGGATTTCTTCTAACTGACCTAATCTGCCCACATTCGCATGAACCCAACCCTCTTATGCCACCAGCCCCCCCCCCTCTTCTTGTTTATTCCATCAGTCTCCTTGATATGTTGACAAGGGATTTATTCGAAAGACTCGCCAATTTCCATTGCCTTGCCTGATGATAGGCAGTTGAGTGACCCAAAATGATGTGATATTTATGACAAAACTCTACCATCCTTTTTGATTTGAAAGCTGCTGCATTATCAGTGATTAACTTATTCGGGCAACCAAAGCGAGACAAAATGTTATTTTCAAGGAATGAAATGATTACCACATTTGTAGCTTGTCTGGTGGGAATTGCCTCGATCCATTTTGTGAAATAATCTGTCACTGTGAGGATCCATCTATGCTGATCGGAAGAAGCGGGATAAATTTCACCAATGAAATCCAACTCCCATTACTGGAAAGGGGCACTCAACTCAATAGGCTTAAGTGGAAAAGGTTGTAACTTCTACTTTCCTTGGAAAATCTGACACTTATGACAACGCTTGACCATCTTATATACATCAGCAAACAATGTCGGCCAATAGTACCCTGCTCTCAGAATTTTATTTGCTGTTGACTTCCAAAAAAGTTAACCACCACAGTCTCCTTGGTGGCAGTCCTCCATGACCTTCTTTGCTTCCTTTTCCACCAAGCAATTGAACAAAACGCCACCGGGATCTTTCCAATACAGTGCAGAATTTAGAATGAAAAACTTGGGAGCCTTCAACTTGAGTGTTCTCGCTTGGTTTCTAGTCATGCCAGGCACTGGTGACAAATTTTTAAGCACATATATGATATCTGAATACCACGAAGAAAGAGCAAACATTTCAGATACCTGAATTGACGATCCTTCCTCATTCTCATTGGACATAGCAGCAATCAGCTTTATGTCCAATGCTTGCAAGTTTGATTCAGCCATTAACTTCGCCAATCCCTGTCCTTTAACCAGCTTTGTGGGCTTTATTTCCACATCATATTGTAGCAAGGTTGCAATCCATTTGCCTCATCTTCCTTCTGGATCGGTCTGCACTAAAACATCTTTGACAACAGCGTTAGGAACATAGGCCAAAATATGAGAATGTAGAATATATACCCGGAAATCTTTCAATGCTTTCACAAGTGCA
>APFE030077236.1:12935-34604 GCA_000404065.3 Pinus taeda
AATGTCACAGTTTCGTCAATATTGCTCAGAATCTCTATTATAACCTGTTTTTGGAAATGGAACAACCATTTTGCATCTGCCCATGTGATAGAAATCTTGATTCAGACACTGGAATTTTCAGATCTGCGCTGCTACTCTCCCGTCGTCACCCAAAATTTCTGAAAAAAGAGTTGATTTTAAATCAGCGATATCTCCCTCATCCGGACTCCGATTCAACTGATTTTTTTTTTGAAATCGGGTATTTTTTTATATAGAATCTAGATCTGCAATTAGATTTTGCAGATCTTGCACCAAAATGTACATATCTGATCTGCAAACTCGCCGCCCCTGAAATCCTGCAAAAATGGAAAAAAAATTCTCCACTTTTGTGCCCAAGAAAGTGCTCTGATGCCACTTGTTGTAGATCTAATATGAAAATATAGCTCTGATACAAATTGTTGTAGCTCTGATACCAATTGTTGTAGATCTAACCCATAAATATTATAGATGAAAATATAAGACAATGCAAATAAACCAAAAATCTTTGATCAACATCATTAAGAAATTTCTAGAGGTCAATAAAAAGAACTTGCACAAAAAGCTCATTAATGCTTTATGGGCGGACAGAGTCAGTACTAAAAAATCCATATGAATGTATGCTTTTTAGTTGGTGTACAGGGTTGATACTGTCTTTCCTTCATCCCTTGTTGTTCCCATCATGAAACTTTTACAGGAACGAACTGAATGATGTGCAATAGAGGATAAGTCAAATCATACATTTACAGAAAACTAGGGAAGAAGTATTTTAGAATACTTCGAAACTTCAGGAAAGGATTAAAAAGATTTATGACCACAGGACCAAATAAGACAACTTCAACATGGGTGATGCGGTTCTTCGTTGGGATGCACAGAATGAAGAGAAGGGAAAACACGACAAATTTGAAAACCTATGGAAGGGACCCTACAGAATCTCAACCTTCAGGGCAAAGAATGCTTATGTGTTGGAAGATATGGATGGCCAAATTTATTCGGGAGGAGCAGTCAATGGTAGGCTTCTCAACCACTAGTACATCTGAAAAGTTTTGGAAATTTTCATGATCATTGTATATATCAATTTACATTTCATGTTAGAGTTTACAATGGCTATTTTAGGAGTTTGAAGCCCGAGGAGAAGGCCATAAGACTTCTTGATAGGTTGTTGGTTTAAAGTTTCTGTTTGCTTTTTTTATGGTTTGTAAAACATAGTCAGTCAGTTTTCATATTCAAGTTAGGTTTTGCATTTTGACTCCATGCCCAATGAATAAGGCTACTAGGTCTATGGTATTCTTGACACCTCCTATGGATCTGCCATCCCCAGTTGGAGCCAATTTTAGTGTCAGTTAGTTTTTCCTTCCACCAATGATCAATTTTCTCTTTCAGAATGTCCATTAGGGTTCAAGTTCAAGTTTTTTTCATTTCACTAGGTCTTCCATGCAAAAACTTTGGTCACTAGTTAGTGTGTCTAGGATTATTTCCACTCCTTCAAGATTTCCATGTCTGGTCACTACCATCACTTAGTTGGATGTGCTATCATTTAATATATCATCATCACCACTTCAGTCATGTCACCATGGTCTTCATTTCGATCAGTACCTCCATTAGGTCATTAGGGTTTCACAATCACCAAACACTCATTCCACACATAAAAATTTGGCAAAGGAGGAGTGGTAATAATCAAGTTTCTTTAATAAATTTGATATCAAGTTTAATTTTATGTTTTCATATATAATAACTACTTCAAGATTCTAAGTTTCAAAGGATGCAGTTCAATGTCTCAAAAAAGGGTTCAATGTCTCCAAAAGGCCATTAAGTGACCAAGTTTCAAATATCAAAGATCTTAAAGTGTCAAGGGTCCTAATTTGAGTTTAAAAGGATAAGAGGAGTTACTTTCTAACTCATTCTCACTTTCAAATGTCCAAGCATAGCTTAGTTATTATCATGCACCAGGAAAATGTGGTGAAAATTGAGGGTTTGTTTCTCTATTCCTAGTGAAATGCGACCCTTTAGAGAAAATGTGACCCTTTTGTGCACAAATGTGACCCTTCTGAAGTGAATTGTGACCTTTCTGAGTGGAGTGCAACCCATCTGTCTAGAAGTGTGACCTTTCTGAGCCAGGTTGACCCACAAGGGTTTTCTTCTTGTTTTTAAGGATATTTTGGACTTCTTCAGACCTCCAAAGATCATTGAAAGACTCTTAAAGCTTCTGCAAACAGTAAGTGGGAATCTACACCATCCTTTCAAATATTTTTCTCAATATGAATTGATTGCTTCGCAGGGTTTCTCTTTAGCAAATTCTTGGTGAATAACCTAGCTTCTATTGATCACCACTGTCAGCTATCACCCAAAAAACCCTAAATTTAAAGTCTCCTATCATTCCACCACTCATTTTCCATTGAATTCATCAAACCCTAGCCTCCCACTACATTTTCACCTTGAGAAAAACTTCCACTTTAGTTTTATCACCATCAACTGACTAGTGTTTTACCATTCAAAATTTTTTACGGAGAGTAAAAAGAAAGTGCACAAGGGAGTACATCATTCAACGTTTGATCCATCCAACCTGAGAGAAATCAATTCTTCTCCATTTGCTCATAAATTTTTCAAAAATGTTGGTTGTATGAAGTTTTGTGAGAAGGTTGCAGAGTATGGTTCCCATGTCCCTTTTGACAAGCATCTTTGCCCAAAATTTCAACATAGATAAAGTTGTCATAGCAGGTATTGAGTTCAGTGTCTCAAAAAGCATTATTTCTTCGGCCACAGGTATTCCAAATCATGGTGAAACCTGGTTCAAAGGCATGGAATTCTCTCTTGATGATTATAAGATGTTACTAAAACCTAATGTCAGAAAGACCTGCGAACATGTTTTTCCTTTTAGACATCTGCTTAAAAAGTATGCCCCTCTGATGAAGCTTATCATGAAGTATTTCACATGTGAAGGCAGATTCTCTAGATTATATAGGTATCATGTTAGGTTACTTATGCATTTCACCTCTACAAGAACACTTAATTTGTGCAATTTTCTATCTAAGGGTGTGGTGAAGATGGTTGAAAAAATTCACACCAAGGGACAACCTCATATCACAAAATTGTTTCACCATAGCCTAATCAAGATTTTGGTTAGGAATTAGTTCTCAGTCAAGCAAATCACTTGGGAAACCTTTTTGGATAAATTAAAGATTTCTCCCGTCATTAGGCCCATTGTTTCTCCTAGCAAAAGGACATCATCAAAGCATAGGTTCATGAGGTTTATGAAGTATGTTTCAACAAGCAAGTAGGCAAAGGTTTGAGAGGCACTCAGACCTAAGGTAACCAAGACATATGAAAGAGGGAACAGGCTTGTGTTTGCTCCACATATTGTGGAAGGGGCCAAGCCTTCTACATCAGCACAACATGGATTACATTTGCATGGTGAGGAGGCTATCCATCATGACATACAGATAGTAGACTTGGAGTCCCAAGATCATAAAAAAAACCTGAAACTAGTTGTCAGAGAGAAGGATTCTCAGATCAGGGAGCTTTTGGACAATGTGGAAAGAGCCAAATTTGTCATTTCCTTTCTTGAGCAAGAAAATGAGCAGTTGAAGGTAAAGCAACTGCTTCTAGAAAATTATTTTCTTAAAACTAGTATGCAAGAGTCCAAAGATAAAGCAATGTTGGGGCATGATGAGAAAGATGAACAAAAGAGGCAGGTTGGGAGAACGAGACCTAGGACAAAGGGTCTCAAAGGAAAATTATAGAAGGAAAAAGGCCAAAACCTACTGCATGAGGATTTGAGCCTTGGAGATAGAATAACTATGGAGATAAGTGAAGACTGGAAATATTGGCTCAGCAAAGTAAATGACCATCTGGAGAAGCTTCTTGACCTAGCTAATAGGGATAATCAGATGTTGAGGCACATGGGCCATCACTATCAAGCAAGGAACTAGATTGCACAAATCAGAATCAAGAGACTGAAAACAAAACTGAAAGAGGTCTAGGATAAGCAAAGGGAATCAAGAAAAAGGGGTAAGCGAGTGAAATTGGTGGCTAAAACATCCAAGAATGTTTAGCCTATCGTGTCCATTCCCTCAACCTGTCCCCACTGGCTCTGGAAACTATGCAATATTGTCCTTCAGTCCTTCCTAAGCTACGCACTATGCAGTCTCAGAGCTCAAGCCCTTCCCCTGGCTGCTAGAACTATACACTACATAGTCATTGAGTCCCTCTTCCCAGCTTGTCACTTATTCTGGGCTCAGTTGGTGGATCAGAATGCATCATCTTAGACTAAGGGGTTTTTGGATTGATGTTGTCTTGTCATGAGTGAATTGCAAGAACATGTACTTTATCATGTCATAACAATATTGATGCTATGTTATTCGTTCTCCACTTTTCACTAGTTTCAATCCCACTTCTTCACCCCTGTGAGCATCACCCGATGCAATGAGTGCTAAGTGAACTATTCAAAAATCATGAGAAATTAGCCAGTTACGACTACCTCTCATGGAAATGGTCATACGTTTGAATGACTTACTTAACGCAGTTGAATCCCAAAATGATATCTAACATAACAATATTATTGAGAACGAGAAGAAGGAGGGAAGCATGATTAAAGAATCTCTTGTAGCTAAACTTACAATTTTATCGATCAAGAGAAAGGGAAGGGACACTAGTTTGCGACCACTATCCAAGACTGGAGATCATTGAAGATTCTATATCACCAAGCCATGTAGAGGTGAAGAGAAAGAATATTCAAGAAGATATCCAACACTTAGAAGTATTAATGACTTGACATTGCCACATAAAGAAGCAGTCCATGTCAGCAGTGTCATGTCATGTCCTGTCATGAGTGGTAATATGCCACATCACTATTTTGGATCATGTATATTATATTCAAAATGTGTTGTAAAGTGGAAGTCAAAAGGACAGACATGAATGTAAAGAGTCATGTAATTTGAAAATTCATAGGAAGTCAAACAGTCATGAGGGTAGTCAAAGAGTCACCCTTGGTTATATATACTCCCTCATTATATGAGCAAAATACTTTTCATCGTGGCTCCTCCCACAAGGCATTAGAGAGATAAGCTAGTTCTTTGAGGAGCAAGGAGTGGCTCCAATTTTCCACTAATGGAGCTAGTGATGTACATTGTAAACATGTGTATTAGAACTTTTACTTAATAACATAAGCCTTCAAGGCCATAACATTCTTCATGCATGGATTAAGAATGTTTGTAAGACTATTATGTTGGTGTTTGTATTTCATTTTTTCTTTCACATGTGCTAAGATATTTGAACTATTTCATTTATTTTAGTACTTATCTTATTGAGAATGTGTTGTAATGGTTGTTATTGTTTTCCCATCCTTGTGGACTATTCTATAGGATATTATATAGATCTTTCTTCATTTATTGGTTGTAACGACCGATGCATCCTCTGTGGACTATTGCACTGGATGTTAGATAGATCCTTGTGGTTCATGTGTGTCTCTTCTTGGGTGGTACTACTACCTCTCACTTAGAGGCTCACTTTTCTCTCCTCTCTGCAATAGAAGAACCTTGACACATTTACAACTAAACACTCACTAGGCACACCCCCCTTGTTATTTTTAAGCTGCATTTGTACTCCTCTCTCTTACTGATAGTTAGAGCCAAGGAATATCTATAAGGATACATGCAAACCAGGCTGATATTCTGGATGGGGCTCCAACTCCAACAGTGTGAAGTCTAATTGGGACTTCACATCAAGGAGACCCCTTGGTTAATAAATTCCCAACACTGCCAACAAAACCCAAGGGATTACTAGACCCATTGCATTAATATTAGAAGCCTGAGGGATTATAAACCCAAGGGAATAACATTAGACCCTAGGATTAATATTAAACCGTAGGAATATAAACCCTAAGCTTAATATTATAAACCCAAGAGATTAATACTATAAATCCAAGTAATAAACTCAAGGGGATAACATTAAACCCTGGGATGAATATTGAACCCTAGAAATATAAACCAAAAAATTAATAAACCTAAGTGATTATTATTGTAAACCCTAGGCTTAATATTAAACCTTAGGAATATAAGCCCTATGATTAATATTATAAACCAAAAGAATTTATATTATAAACCTAAGGGATTATAAACCTAAGGGATCTATATTAAATCCTAGGGTTAATATTATAAACCGTATCAATATCATTATACCCTAGGAATATGAACCCTTAGATTAATAAACCCAATCCCTTGGTATTATAAACCCAAGGCACTAATAAATTAATACTAAAAACCCAAAAACCCAAAGGATTAATACTGTAAACCCAAGGTATATAAACCATAAGATAAATATTATAAACCTTAAAAAACATGGTTGACCATGGTTGACTATGGTTGATTTTCATATTGAGACAATATTTGTCACAATGTGACGTTGAACCATGGTTGACCATGATTGATTTTCATATTGAGGGACTTTTGTCACAATGTGACATTGGACCATGGTTAACCATGGTTGATTTTCATACTGAGAGAATCTTTGCCACAATGTGATGTCGGACCATGGTTGACCATGATTGACCATGCTTTATTTTCTATTAACAATATTTGCCACAATGCGACGTTGGACCATGGTTGGCCATGGATGACCATGGCTGACCATGGATGACCATGGCTGTGACAATGTGAGGTTGGACCATGAGACTATCATTGTCACACTGTGACCATTGCTATTGAAAATCATTGACCATAATTGACCATCGTTTATCGTGGTTGATTTTAATATTGAGACAATCTTTATCACAATGTGATGTTGGACCATGGTTGATATTGATTGACCATGGTTGACCATGGTTGATTTTGATATTGAGACAATATTTGTTACAATGCAACGATTGACCATGGTTAACCATGATTGACCATGGTTAATTTTCATATTGACCATGATTAACCATGGCTGGCCATGATTGATTTTCATTTTGAGACAATTTTCACAATGTGACATTTGACCATCGTTGAGTATGGTTCACAATTATTGAAGATGGTTGACCATGGTTGATTTTCATATTGAGACAATTTTTGTTATAATGTTACGTTATACCATGGTTGACAATGGTTGAACATGGTTGATTTTCATATCGAGACAGTATTTGTCACAATGTGGCATTAGACCATGGTTGACCATGATTATAAACCTAAGGGATTTATATTAAACCCTATGACTAATATTATAAACCCTATGAATAATATTATACCCTAGGAATATGGACACTTAGATTAATAAACCCAAGGAATTTATATTATAAACCCAAGAGACTAATAAACACAAGGGATTAATACCAAAAACCAAAGGGAATAATATTAAACCCAAGGGTTTCATATTATAAACCCAAGGTATATATTATAAACCCTAAAATAAGCATGGTTGACCATCATTCGCCATGGTTGATTTTCATATTGACACAATCCCTTTCATAATCTCACATTGGAGCATGGTTGAGCATGATTGATTTTCATATTGAGACAATATTTTTCACAATGTGACGTTCGACCATGATTGACCATGGTTGATTTTCATATTGAGACAATCTTTATCACAATGAGACGTTGGACCATGGTTGACCATGGATAATCATGGTTGTCATAATGTGACGTTGGATCAAGAGACAATATTCACCACAATGTGACCATGATTATTGACCATGGTTGACCATGATTGACCATGATTTATTTTCACATTGAGACAATCTTGGTCACAATGTGACGTTGGACCATGATTGACACATTCACGAACAATGGCTTCCATCCTCAGGATTTCCTTCATGATATCTAAGGGAGCAGCTTCAAAGAAGTTAGCTACGAACTCCCATCTGAAGAGTTAGCAATGCCTGGATGAGGAAGGACCTACAACTCCACCTCAACGTGTCGGTTGTATCTGCCTTGGCGCCATGTATTCCCTACAATCAACGATAACTACTACTGCAACTGACCACATGAAAGGGTTTCCAACAATATAGTTTAGAGATGAGAATTTGACGCAAGTGGAGAAACGATAACAACATGTTAAGGAGGGTAATAAAATCCAGATGGTTATAGGAGTCGTGAGGGAGACCAAACAATGAAAAAAAGCGGTTAATTGAGTGAACCTATAGTGCAGATAAAAATGAACATATAACTGATTCACCTTATAATTCTTCTTTAGACTATGAGATATGGCCTAGACCGACAAAACAGTGTGGAATCGAAAGATCTAGGAGTGCTTAAACACAACTTCAAAACCAAATTGAAAAGGTCCCCATATACCAAACCCTATAGACAAACACCAAGTTGTTGAAGGATACCCCAGTAAGGACAATACTTTCCAAGGAAGTCAGAAAAAGGACAACAACCACCTCAAAAGATAGACCAGACCCCGTATTGTGTAAGAACAACACAAAGAACATGGAGGCATACTCCCACCTAGAAACCCTGAGCGCTTATAAGATTTAAAAAAAATAATGCAGGTATATGCAAAGGGGAAAGGGAGAGCCACTTATGAGACAAAAATTAGGACAATGCTAATACCCAGTGACGAAACCACAATGCTAGAGCTAAACGAAATTCCACAAAATGGAGAGAAACAATTTTGTCTACAAATAGACCTCCTAAAAGCTTCCACCCTCCAAACATTGTAAGAGATTTATACTAGTTATTCTGCATGTGAAACCTCGTGAGGGGAGAGAAGACAGTTGTGGGTAACGCACGGTGAGAGCCATGTGTCCTAGAAAAATACGAGACTCCTAAAACCAAAACATGAGTGCATGATGAAACCATTAATGTTCCAAATTCGCCTGTCAGAAAGATCTTGATCATCAGCCAATCCGCCATGAGAGGAGGTCTCCATATCCGCAGGGACAAATGAAATGAGCCAATGTGATGATCCTGGTGTGTATGTGAAGGAAGAACTTGGAGGTTGGGAAGTATAAGAAGAATGCATAGGAGAATTTAGATATTATGAGACAAAAAGGTGAACTTTCAATTTTGCTGTTTGGAAATGATGATCTAAGAGAGGGTACATGTTTCTTCCTTCCTTGATATAAATACAACAAATTCTTTAATTTTTAACAATATTTTAACATGAACAATATAAATTTAGAAAAATGATATAGAAGCTAAGAAGAATAATGATATACAAGCTAGGAAGAGAGAAAAAAAAGATAGAAAAAATCTCTCTTGTGTAAGTCAAGTTTTCACACTTATGGTAGGAGGCTTTCAATGTGTTTTTAGAATAGGACCATATATCAACCATATATATTTTCATAGTTGGAGATTGTGTTTAATAAACTACATTTTCTCATTGGATCTTTGATATTGGGTTTTTCACATACTCTTCTTAGAGCATTTGGGGTCATATCCTAACATGATTGTTGTTCCTTGAGGGAAAAGGATTTCTTGAAATATCATTTGAATTAAGAGAAGAAAAGAATCAATACGTAGCCATGGAAAGAAATTGTTGAGAGGAAATTGATTTATTCTTTGAAAGACAATTATGTTGATTTTCATAAAGGACCAAATGAATTTTTTTGGAATGCCAAGAATTTCAAGTTTGAATATTACAATACAAGAGTGGTAATATACCCCAAAACAATTGCCTCCATGTCATAAAATTGAGTTTGATCATTGTGAAAAAGGTTTGAGATTTATTGAGGGGTAAGATTTTTTATAGCTCCTTCCAAGGATAACTGAGTTGGATATGTTTGAGAGAAAAGAGAATGGGTGAAGCTCTCATACATAAGGCTCCTTATATGATACTTATGACTTGTATGATAGGTGAGATTCTTAGTATGAGCTCCCTCAAAATTATGTAAGGCAGTTTCAATAAATATTAGTGAAATGTGTTTTTATGTTTGTGATATTACCAATACAATTGAGCTAGTGTTAAGAGGGGTGAGAAGCTTTTTTTTTATCCAAGGAAAGATTAAATGAAAATGGTTGAATGAAATATTTTCTTTGGCAAGGGTTTTTGGTTTAGGTGCTTCATTTCTAGGTTTCGTTGGGATCATTTTCTGTGTAGATACAATATCAAACGTTGGAATTAAAAAGCATTATATTGTAGCATCTTTGTTGGACCTTCTAATATGTGTGATTGTTGAAGACATTGCAGAAAGTGTAACTCACACTAATTCAAGGTGCTTTTGAGATTCATGATGCCAAATTATTTCTGGCTTTGAGCCTAATTACATCTATCTGTGTGATACTCATTCTAAAAAATATAAACATCATAGAATATCACCACAAGGAAAGAGAAATGCGACCAATTTGATATAGTTGTTATTGCTATATTGCTAATGTTTAGTATATTGCTAATGTTTATGTTGTAGTAGAGAGATATTGATTTGTTCACGTTATTTGAACATAAAAATAAAGTGTGGCTATTTAGAGTTTGGGTGATTAAGTGCAAGTTGATATAACTTGAGTAGAGGTCAAGATTTAAGTAGGGTTTGTCTACATATTGAGATGATGACCAGTTAGGGATTTAGTAGAGGTAGGTTATAGGTACATAGCAGTAGAGTAAACAGTGGAAAAACACAAATTGATTGATGCCAAGGTTTCATGTGTAGATAAAGCAGTGGAAATTGGTAGCTAGGTTTTGATGTGCAGATGGGGGAGAGGCAGATCGTTTATGACAATTAATACTTACAACTAGGGTTTGATGTGAAAATTGGGAAGAGGCAGAATC
Organism: Pinus taeda; assembly: GCA_000404065.3. Classification (NCBI taxonomy): domain Eukaryota; kingdom Viridiplantae; phylum Streptophyta; class Pinopsida; order Pinales; family Pinaceae; genus Pinus; species Pinus taeda. The sequence continues at coordinate 23,634 of APFE030077236.1, forward strand.
ATTTATGACAGTTAATATTGACAACTAAGGTTTGATGCGTAGTTTGTGTAGAGGTAGATTTGATTGAAAGATTTTGTGTTGTAGTTCTCTTGTACTGTAGTTTCCTTGTATCGATTTGAGCATAGGTGAATCTAGTCTGAAAATTGTGAAATGTGGTTTGTTTACTATATAGGGTAGTAGGGTGGTGCAAGGAAGGAGAGTGGAGTCTCCTTCAGGTTGGAGCCTGAGAACACTTCAAGGTGACAAGGTGGTGATAGTGAAGGTTGTAGCTTGCATAGGGCGTTGGAGTGTTCATCCAGTAGTAGCAACTGGTAAACAGGGTGTTGGAGCATCCCTTAGGTTGGAGCCTGGAATATATAAGACACTAGAGCATCCTTCCGATTGAAGATGGTAAACAGGGTGTAGGAGCATCCTATAGGTTGGAGGTTGTAAATTAGGGGGGGTTGGATCCTCCTTCAGTTGGAGCTGAAAATTTGATGTAAAAATTTTAAAGACAAATATTAAGAAGTTTTGAATGGTTTTTATCTCGAAGTGTTTGCACCTAAAATATCTATGTCTATTGTCTTTATTATTGTGCATTGTTGAATGGTGTTGATGATGTTTATATTTATCTGCTTGTAATAATAATTAATTATCTAAGAAATTAAAAATATATTAATTGATAAGAAATATTGATTCACCCCCTTCTCAGTATTGCCAACAACTGGTATAATTAGAGTTGGCTCATTCAATAGCAGTTTAGCAACTAGAAGGTAGATCTTAGGTAAATCAAGATGGAAAGCTCAAGGAGGCAAGCCTCCAAACTTCAAAGAAGGCAAAGGCAGTTCTTGGTATTAAAATTATTTTAGAACTTATTACAGCTAATGAAGAGAAACATGTTGGTCCAATTCCCTTTTTCAACGAATCAAGCTTTGAATTTTGAAAAGATAGAATGTAAGCCTATTTGGGAGCTATTGGATTTGATGTATGTGTTGAAGAATGTAGGGCAATAAGGTTAATAAGATTCTTCTCACGATGATAACTATTTGTGAGGTAATTTTTACTTTTTCTTATTAGAACATTTAAGATCTATCCTTGATAGGTTGACAGGTGCCATATGTGAAGAAGTCATTAGGATTGTGGACAGATTAATCAGCTTAACGAATAATAAGTTTGTTGAGGAGAATTTAATAAGGTTGTGAAAGGAAAAGTTGATTCTTATTGATAGGTAGAATCAGCATGGCAATGAAACATAGTATTTCAGGGGGAGACAGGTTGATTACATCAATTATTTAGGAAGAGAAGTAGATAGGAATCTTGAAGATAGACAATGGAAGGCATTTTGTCAAGAAGAGCATAGGTACTTTACAAGTTCATAGGTAGCAGGTCGATTGTTAGGGGGAGTCACCCTTTGCCATTGATGTCAAAGGGGGAGATAAATCAGGAGAAGAAGATCGAGGCATGGAGTTAGGGGGAGTTGTACTCACAAAAGGAGTACATGTGTTGTCATCAATGACAAAGGGGGAGATTATTGAATGGTGTTGTCATTGATGCAAACGTTAATTAATTAATGCTCTTAATGTTTTCTGCATTGCACTAGTTGGAAGCTCCAATGGAAGAATGGCTAGAAACCTTAGCTCTAGGGTTTTGATTCCTTGGATGATGGACATAACCCACAATTTTTGAAGGTTTCTTAAGAAGATAATCATTTAATTCACCTTGGAGATCCTCTCCATTGGATTCTCCTTGTCACACTGATTCTAGTGATATGTGAAGCATATCATGGCCTTCATGGTTTTTGATATATGATCGTTCAAAGTTGAAGCCCCAACGAGTGGTCCAAAAACCCCATGATGATGATGTGGTAGCATATTATGGCATACGATTAATAATAAGAAAAAAAGGGTTCTTCCATAAAAGGGTTAAATTAAATCATTTTTAAAAGAGCCAAAATATGATTGGAAGGAAAAAGTCCCAAGGAAGATGTTTATGCCATATGAATAATAATATAACAAAAGAGGTCCCCTATAAAAATAATAATAAAGAGAAGGTTTAAATTAAAGAATTATTTAAAGGAATTCTAATGGCCAAACCCTAAGGAAGATAGGGTCTTAGCTTATATTTTTAAACTTTCAAAATTCAAATTTATTCCCTAAGTCAACTTCCAAAGAGAGCCCATCCTTCATTATAAAAAGATGGATCAATTCCTTCCATCAACAACAAGAATTTGTGCCTTCACTTGTCCACGAGGGACATTCGCTTACCGAGTACTCCCTTTTGGACTTTGTAATGCTCCAGCTACCTTTCAGAGGGAAATCTTGGCCATTTTTTCTGACCTTGAGTGTGTAGAAGTTTACATGGATGATTTTTCAGTATTTGGTGATTATTTTTAGGAAGCCCCCCAAAATTTAAAGAAAGTACTCACTCGGTGTCAAGAAGTCTGCCTCGCTTTGAGTGATAAGAAATGTATATTGATGTGCAAAGCGGGGATGGTTCTTGGCCATATTATTTCTGATAAGCGTATCCAGGTAGATCCAACTAAAATAGAAGTTATTATACATCTTATTACACCTAAAACACAAAGGAAAGCGAGAGGATTCCTTGGACATGCGGGTTATTACCGGAGATTCATTGAAAAATTTCCTAGGATAGTTGCCCCTCTTTTCTTATTATTAGCTAAGGAGAGCAATTTCTCTTGGATTGAGGCTTGCCAAAGGGATTTTGAGAATTTGAAAGAAAACTTATTACAAGCACCAGCCTTGAGGGGAGCTAATTGGTCCCTTCCATTTCATATTTCCTTAGATGCCTAAGACATTGCTATTGGCACATCGTTAGGACAAGAAGAAAACCAACAATCCTATGTTATTTGCTTCATTAGTAAAAACTTGTCATTTTCTTAATTGAATTATATAGTAACTGAGAAAGAGTTTCTAGTTGTATTTTTTGCTATTAACAAATTCAAACACTACATTACAGGTTATGAAGTATTTATACATATAGATCATTCTGCCATAAAGTATTTGATGAACAAACCTTTGACTAGCAGTAGGATAACTAGGTGGTTGCTTTTACTACAATAATTCAATGTTAATATAATTGATAGGCTAGGAAAATCAAATGTAGTAGTTGATTATATTTCTAGATTAAATCATCCTAGTAAAGTAATTCCTGTAGATGATTCATTTCTTGACAAACATATTTTTGTTGTTTCAACAAATTCTCCTTGGTTTGCTGATATAACTAATTATCTTGTCATAGGAAAAACACTACCACACCTATCCTCTCAAGAGAGGTGGAAAATCATTCAAAAAAGTGTGATTCAGGGAGACCTCTTCTACACAGGACCTGACCTTATTATCTGTAGATGTGTGATAGAAGAGGAAGTGTTTGATATTTTGAAAGTTGCCCATGATAAACCTTGTGGGTGGAATTTTGTTGACAAAAGAACAACATATAAAATTCTCCGCGTTGGCTACTTTTGGCCTTCCATGTTTAGAGATGCCAAACAATATGTTAAGCGTTATGATAGTTATCAGTGAGTGTGCCAACCTGGTTAAGAAGATGAAATGCCTTTGTGTCCTCAAGTCATGTCATCACCCTTGGAAAAATAGGCCTTTGATTTTTTAGGACCTATATCTTCAACATCTTTAAACAAAAGACATATCTTGGTTTGCACATATTTTGTAACAAAATGGGTAGAAGCTAGAGCTATTCCTTTTGCTATTGAAAATGTTGTTGTTGATTTTTTATTTAATGAAATTTTTACACGATTTGGTGTTCCAAGGGAAATTGTTACTCACAATGGACCTCAGTTTGTTTCTAATATGGTAAAAGGAATTATAGATCAATACAATATTTGACATAGGAAACCAACACTGTACCACCTGAAGGCAAATGGACAGGTAGAATCCACCAATAAAGTGATCGAGTCCATTCTTACCAAAACAATGAATCTTCATAAGAAAGATTGGGCAAATAGATTACCAAAAGCATTGTGGGCCTACATAACTACCTGGAGGAATATCACAAGTGATACACCTCATGATTTGGTGTACGTGAAGCAGGTCTTGTTACCGATTGAATTCTAGATTAAAACTTTTAGAACTGGAGTCCAACTGGGTTTGGATCTCTCGGAAGCACAGAAACATCATCTTTTGCAATTGAATGAACTTGATGAAATTAGGAGAGATATTGTTCAACAGACTATATTGATGCAGCAACAATGTAGCAAATTACATGATAGGTTAATGAGAAAGAATCAATTATAGCCACGTAACTGGGTACTCCTTTATGATTCAAAGTTTAAATATTTTAAGGGGAAACTTTGCACACATTGGATGGGGCCATATGAGGTAGTTAAAGTTTTTGAGAATGGAGCAATAGAAATTAATACCATTGATGGACATGAAGTTGTTTTCTTAGTGAATGGGCATAGACTTAAAATATATTTTTGGCCCACCACTAGGGAAGATTTCATACAACAGGTTCAGAAACAATCTGAGTTGAAGATGGTAGGTGGTGATACCAGCCTACTGCGAATTTTGATTTTCTCTTTTCCTAATATAAAAGAAATAATAAAAAATAACAAAAAAAAAGAAAAAAATCATAATAATAATAAAATAAGACACACGACTCTGAAAATGAGCTTATTAGTGCAATCATGTAAGGGTCTGCTTGAAACCCATCTTGCTGGCAGGAAGATCAATTTTTTTTAAATAAACTGGGATCTTACTTGATCATGATAGATGACTAATTTTTCACTGAGAAGAACAAGTTTCCCAAGGACTTATGGTGGTAGGAAAAAAAACTGGAAGAAACTAAGCCCTTACCAAGTTCAGGGCAAATAGTATGCCAAATTTTATTCAAGTAACGCTAGACTCCCAATGCAACTAATTAATCAAGGATACAACATTATTCGGTCGCGACATTTACTATCTAAGGTAAATACTATGTATTTCTTCTCATCCCTTTTTCTTAGTTTTCCTTCTATTTCCTCTCTTATTGCCCCTATTGAATGTCCCTCCTATTCTTCATAGAATTTACTATCCCAGTTTCTATTTTTTCCCTTTTACCCTTGAAATGTTTTCTCCTTATTCCCTTTTTCCTATGTCCCCCTGATAAACTTACCTTATTCTAAGTGTCCCTGATGATTTTCCTTCCCTTTATTTACAAATACCCCTGTCCTGCTTCTTTTTTCCCTCATATATTTTTCGGGATCAGATAAATTCTTGGAAACCTTATCTGATTAGATCTAGAAACATGGTGACACCTAAACCTGGCGATAAAGAACTCCTTAAATTATGCAATCAATTTGTATGTAATCCATCCTGTTCTTAACAAATATAATTTGATTGATAATTTCATAACATAATTTTTTTATCACAAGTACAAGAATCCTCTCGTGCAGTAACAAGAATCACAGTGCAAGAAATACAACGTTTTTAGTGCATGAATCCCAATATCCTAGTACAGGAAGCCTTGTTCAAGTACAAGAATCATGTTGTAGTGCAATAATTCTATTATGATGTTTAAAGGATCACTGGAATTGGTTGTAAATTGAATTCAATTTTTGTTAGAAATATGATGGTCGTATGTGAAAACAATGGCCTCTGTATTTATGTTTATATAAAATGACAATATTTTTTTCAATTGAAAGGAATGATTAATTTTAGTGTAGGAATTAACATAGGCCTGGGTAACCTTATTATAACAAGTGTTATCATTTCCAATAAATTTCATGACAAGGACTGGGTGCATGTGTGAAGGTCATTTCACTCCTTGCTATTTATATCCGAGCTTTTTCTATCCTTTAAATGTTTTTATCTCCACCATGTTCGATTTGTCTATCCATTTCTTGAAAGCATAACCGTTACAACCACCACTCCCAATCATTATTACCCACTTGCCTTGAAGATTATGCCAAATCCACGACCCTCCTAACCGGATTTTTGTACTGTCAGAGTGGCAGTTACTTTAATGGGTGATATAAGTAGGATGGGGTGTTATCAGATCGTGAATGAAGTAGACGAATGCATGCAGTTCGAATTATCATTTAATGTAGAGATAGTGGGGCATTAAAAAACAATCATCCTGCACTTCTTGGACACCATAGATTATATGTTGTGAGGATTTTCTTTGGAATTGTCTGATTGAAGTTTTGAACAGGTTAGGGGACTGTAAGTGGTGATATCTTTTGAATGTCATGGCACCGGTTTGAATCGAGCCCTGGTCTATGAAATAATTAGAGGGGATGGTGGAATATGAAGGTAGCTTACCCATGTTACATGAAATTGGTTTTCTCTCTTTTCTATATAAATTCAATGGCTACAATTCCTCCATTGCTCAATAATTTACACAAAGTTTTGATGAGAAAATGACCATTGTGGGTTCTCTGTGATTCCAAGTAACGAAACACTTTATCTCATGGGCTACTGAGCTACCATCCACAGGGGAAAAGTAGTTTAAGAAAGGTAAGGTAGAGAAGGGCGCATGGCGCAAATGTTTTATAGAGGATGATTGTGTTGTGGATTGGAAGGTAAGGGTATAGATTAGTGCAACGATTGAGAAGTGGTGACACCTGTTGTATATTCTTCAGAAATTTCTTACCTGTGAATGGAGGTATTCTTCAACTTACCTATACCACATCTAACTGCTGATGAATTTTGAATCAGGAAAGTTAATAAACTTTCCTTACTTTATCTTAAAGAGTTTAGATAAAATGTCCAAGAGTCTACATAAAATCTGAAAAGATAAAATAGCCTTTAAGATTTGTCATTATGTGTTGATTAAGTTAAGAAAGAGTTAGAGAACATGGGGACTATATGGAAAGGATGTTTAAAGTCATTACGAAGTGGGAGCACTGTAAAAATGGCTCGTAGAAAGAGTCAAGAAGAGAAGGGATGTAAAGGGGATGCTAAATCCAAGGATACCCAATGTCAAGAGGAGAAGCAGTCGCCCTTAAGAGGTGACAAGGATGAGAAATCCAAGGCAACTAAACCCCAACCCAAGAAGAAGAATATTAAATCCAAGACCAGTAAACTCCAGTCCAAGAAGTAGAAATCGAAAAAGGATGAAGAAGATAAAGTTGAGATGTCAGGACCATCTTAGAGGTTTACATGGGGATTGTTGAAGGGTCACAATGCTTCTTCAAGAAAAAATCCACTTACAACGGCTACTGCATTCGAGGTGATTGAAGACTCTGACTCTTCTTAGAAATATTGTGCCTCTCCTGAGAATCCTCGAATGGATATTTTTGTAGAAAATATGTTGGTAGAGGATAACCTCTCAATGTTGGCAAATGTAGTAGCATTGGGTGCTTCAGTTTGTAGCTTGGGATATAAAGAGGATGAGGATAATGTTACTCTAGCATTATTATGAAGAAAGTTAACAAGCCTAGAATGACTCATGGAAAGGAGCTTGAGCAAGAGGTGATGAAAGAGCAGACAGAAGAAAAACATGAGGACAATATTCCTCTGGGTCCAGATGAACAAACTCAGGCTCTAGAGAAGGAAGTGTTAGGACCCTATAATACTAGTGATTCCCTCATTACTATTGTCATTTTAGCCCTTATTGTTATTATTGTGCCCCTATTGTCCCCATATTGTTATTAGTGTGCCCCATAGAGGCCCACTGTTGTTATTTTTTTTCCCTTATATTATTATTGTTATGTCAGCTTTGATTATATTGTGACCCCTTAGACTCCCATATATAGAAAGGAGGTTTAGTCATTTGTATGATCCAATAATTGTTCATTTGTGTAATTTAAATGAGGTTGCCCCCTCAAACAGGCTAATTTTGATGGCGTTGATCTATTTTTTCTTCTATTTTATGAGCTGGTTGCATAACATTTGGTATCAGAGCTTTGGATTCTAGGGTTTCGCTGCTCCAAACAGGTCATTATGGAATGTTTGCTATAATTTTTTTCTGCGACATTTCAGAAGCTAAAAAAACACCCATTTGATCTGAAATCTCTCTGAACCTTGGGTCTGAATTTTGTTGAAATATGGCAACAAGAATATTCCAATTTAATTTGTCCTTGAATTAAATTGTGAATTAAAATCGAATTTAGTCTTAACAACTACTTGGAAATAATTAATTTATTTATTCTAAATTAATGAGTTGGAGAAATTCAAGTTAGAAGTATTTCTGAAGTCATGCAAGAGTTATCCCTTAAATTTTTTTTATCGTTAAAACTATGCTACTTCTATTATTTACATTAACAAGAGAAAACAGTTACATCCAGGTATACATGTCACCAGGGGCCAAGGATGGTCCTATGGATTGATAGTGCTCACAGAAAACTTCTCTTTCAGGGGTCTTCTCATAGCTACTGAGCGCCCACGCAGGGGAAACACCATTTAGATCAAATACCCATGCAAGGGCGCCATGACTGAGACTGGTAACCCACGCAGGGGCTGTAAACTTTTGGGATACAAAAAAGCAAAATTATCAATCCCGCGCAGGGGCCAAGGAGAGAAAAGGAAGTTCTTCAACAGTATCCTTCGCAAGGGCGTAGTGAAGCTCAGAATTACAAAATTATGAAGCCAAACAGAGACATTTGCAGCATTCATTGTGCACTTGTAATAAGAGTAACAATTCACAAAAAAACCTGAGAGTTTTCTGAGGGTAGAAGCATGGTTGAGCCGGCTCCTATTCAACCGAATCCTCTTCCTCCAAATCTTCTTCATAAATCCAGTACTCGCCTTCCGGGGGAGGTCCCCAATCAATCTTGGCTTTGCCTGAGGCTGGCGCTGGCTGAGACGAAGGTTGCACAGCATCCGGTTCAGGTTGTGCCTCGGCCTTTTCCTCAGCAACTCTGGAACATTCAACATGATGGATTTGGGCGCTGGGTAGCCCTCCCACCTCCTCTTTCAGTTCCTCCAGGAATAGGACCGAAACATGAGCATTGATGTTGGAATGGCATTGGGCACAGCTAACAGTGAATACCGCTGTTCCAAACGCAGGTAGCGGGGCAGAGCTTGAGTCCGGAGTCCTGGTGTCCATGAATTGGGACGGCCGAATTGGGTGTGCATCTGCTGATTGGTGGCACAGAAAACAACAGTAGCTTGGAGGCGAATTAGCAACCATAGGACGTGAAGAACCTTCTCTTCCAGTGCCACGACGGCTAATGAGCCTCTGTCTTGGTGCCATTCCTTCCTTGAAGACCGATGAGCGTGACAGAGCAGTGGAGAGGGATATGAAGGGTGTAAATCCACCTTTTCCCTCCCTTGCTGCCCTGTATCCACCTCCAATTGCCAAGGAGAGCTCTTGAGCCAGCGCTTGGAGGCCTAACTTACTGAAACCCAAATCCACAAATCGAGCCTGAACCGATGCAAAACATTCCCAATTCTTGGCATATTTATGCTGCTCTGGTCTGCCTCGTTTTTGGAATGCCATAACTCCCTTCTGAAACAGTTAATGGCGCTCAGAATCGACAATGAATTTCCGTCCCTTCTCCCTTCAGCTCTCACGCTTGCCATCCAGGGCGGCGGAGAGTAGTTAATGCCTCGTCTCAACTTGAGGTCACACATACTAACTAGTTGGCGAGCCATCCGTACGCTGCGTGGCACCCGCATCCGGGTGAATTATCCCTTAAATTAAGGAGATAAGATTGAGTTATATTTGAGTTGTAATTAGTTAACTCAGTTTACTAAGTTAAGTCTAGTTAAATTAGTTCCAAACTATTTGAGGAACTAATAGTGAGTTAACAGTCAGTTGATGCATTAATGCACTCAACTAGTGCTACTCCAGTTAACTGAAGAATCCCTCATCAGAAACTCATGCATGTCTATTCTGGGAAAGACCCAGTTGAGATTAATGTTCAAGGACAGTGCACTATCAGTTGCATGTGTTTTCTCATGGAGAAAACTCATGCATGCAGTCAAGGATTTATCCTTGAGGATTGTGCAGTTTTGAAGGATGGGTTTTCCACTTGGTAAAGGAAAATCATCCAGAGGGAACAACGCAAGGACATAGGAGCTTAGAGGGCAGAGAGGAAGGCTAGAGAGAATCCAAGATTTCCTGTGAGCATCTGTGAGGATTGTACTGAGAGCTGGCTGGTTGTGAGAGGTAGGGCTTTGTATAATTCCTATGTATTTCCACCATGTATGATAATACAATAGTGTGGGGTTTCTAGCTGAGGCTTTCCCCAAAGTATTTTCATGTGTATTGTTCCATTGATTCTTCTTCTTCTGGTTATATTATTGAGCTCGATCTTTAAGCTTCCGCAAATTGATAGTAGAAGTAGGTTATAGTACTCTGCTTTGATTTATATTGCATTATCAGGTTAACCTACCAACATATTTTTTACAAATTTTAGATCTTTTCTCGCTATAGTTTTGGAGATATGATCCAAGGAAGTTAGGGTTTTTGAAGGATCCCAAAATATATCTCAAACAGGTGACCTTGGGAAACTCGTCATAACTTTTTCTCTGAATATCAAATTGAAATTTCATAAGAAGTTACAGAAATAGAAAGGATTGTAGTTTTTCGTACACCATTTTCAGGTCTGAAGGTTGAAATAATGACACGTGGCACTTCGTACAAGTTCGCTCTACTGAAACAATGTATAATCGGTCCATATTGGGATATTGAGAATAACTCTTTCTTGGAGAATCCAATTTCGATCAAACTGGTGGCGTTGGAAATAGAACTCAGAGAGCTACCACAGTTCGCAATTTCAGACGTTGAAGATCTGAAATTTGAGAGATACATCAGCTTCAATATCGAGCTCCTACAAAGTGAAAAACGTTGTGTAGTTTTTTTTATTTTTTATTTATTTTTTATTTTTCATAAGTTTGGTTTGAAAAATTAGTTTTAAGGAATTCAAAGGGAATAGTGAAGCATAATTATCATTAATTGATGCTCCAAAGAAAGAAAATGGAAACACCTAGTAAGAAACCTGAAATCTCTAGCATGACTCATGAAGAAGAGGAAGAAATGCAACATGATATATCAAAATTACGAGACCAAGTGCAACAAAATTCACTCTCA
>APFE030077236.1:37019-52725 GCA_000404065.3 Pinus taeda
TTGGTCATGCCTTTTGGCCTTACCAATGCACCTTCTACATTTCAAGGTTTGATGAATTCCATTTTCAAACCCTTCCTTAGAAAATTTGTGTTAGTATTTTTTGATGATATGCTAATCTACAGAAAGTCTTGGAAGGATCATGTTAAACATGTTGACAGGGTGCTCAAACTATTGGAGGAGAAACAATTATATGCAAAAAGCTCTAAATGTTTCTTTGGATTACAAGAGGTCGAATATATGGGTCATATTGTATCTCATGAAGGTGTTAAAGTAGACCCTAGAAAAATTAAAGCCATTAAAGAATGGAAAATCCCCACATCCATAAGAATCTGTGAGGATTTCTCGGGTTGACACAATATTATCACAAGTTTGTTCAGAATTATGGGAGAATAGTAACACCTCTAACAACATTATTGAAGAAAGATATATTTTCATGGACTCCAAAAGTAACAAAGGCCTTTGAACATTGTAAAGAGGCAATGTTCCAAGCACTAGTCTTAGCTACGCCCGACTTCACAAAAACCTTTGTTATGGAATGTGATGCATCAGGAAATGGAATTGGTGTTGTTTTAATTCAAGAAGAAAGACCCATTTCTGTCAAAAGTCGTCCAATCAAAGGAACGTATTTACACAAAGCTATTTATGAGAAGGAAATGTTGGAAACACTACAAGGACTTAAGAAATGGTGACCCTACCTAATGGGAAGACACTTCAAGGTAAAAACAGATCATGATAGTCTTAAATACTTTTTAGAGCAAAGATTATCTTTAGAAGAGCAGTAAAAATGGATCACAAAGATGTTGGGTTATGGCTTTGAAATCATCTACAAAAAAGGGAAGCAAAATGTTGTGGCAGATGCACTCTCAAGAAAGGATGAGGATGTGGAAGCATTGCTTTGCACCATTTCTATTATCAAACCAGATTGGATAAACGAAGCAAGTGATGAATGGAAGAATGACGAAGAAGTATGGGCACTCATTCAAAAGTTACAAGAAGATCCCAGTACATCTAATACATTTAGTTGGAAAAATGATCCTATATGGTACAAAGATCACTTATACCCATGTAAGAATTCCCAACTCAAACAAAAGATTTTTATGGAATTGCACACTTCTCCCTTAGGAGGGCACTTGGGATTTTTAAAAACTTACCACAATGTTAAGAAGGAATTTTTTGGGATGGCCTTAAATCGGATATTCAAAAGTTTGTGGCGGAATGTTTGGTTTTCCAAGAAAATAAAGTTGAAAAAATTAAGACCCCAGGTCTATTACAACCTTTATCCATTCCAAGCCAACGTTGGGAGGAGGTTTCAATGGATTTTATCACAGGTTTACCCAAGTCCGAAAGAAAGAGTGTCATCATGGTGTTAGTTGACAGACTTACCAAGTATGCACACATTTTTTCATTATCTCATCCATTTAAATCTGATATAGTTTCTACTGCATTTATGGAAACAATTCAAAAGCTACATGGAAACCCAAAGCTTATTGTAAGCGATAGAGATCCCATTTTTTCTGAAATTTTTTGTACATAATTATTTTCTTATCTTGGTACTCAGATATCTCATAGCTCATCAGCCAAACTAAGATAGTAAACAAATGTTTGGAAGGATATCTTCGTTTCTTTGTCTTTGATAAACAGACACAATGGATCAAATGGTTGCCTATGGATGAATGGTGGTATAACACTTCCTTCCATACTGTAGCAAAAATGACCCCATTTATGGGACTTTATGGATATCATCCACCATCCATCACATCATATTTAAGATAAAATTATAAGGTTCAAGCAGTGGAAGATCACATCGAGCATCAACAACAAGTTCTCAAACTCTTAAAGGATAACCCCACTTTGGTGCAGAATAGAATGAAACAACAGGTAGATCAAAATCGCAGCGAAAGAAGTTTTGATGTAGGTGACTGGTTATTCCTACAGCTACAACCATATAATAAAATATCCCTCAATCAAGCTAATAAGGATAACAATTTATCACCAAAGTATTATGGTCCATACAAGGTGTTGCAAAAGATTGTTACTATGGCATACAAATTGGAGCTTCATGCAGCTTCCTGAGTGCACCCAGTTTTCCATGTTTCATGTTTAAAGAAGGTTATGAAAAGATCCTAGTTCAAACAATATTTCCAGAACTTGACGACGAAGGAAAAATCATATTGGAACCTAAAGCAATCACAGAAACAAGAACTCGACAGCTATGAAATCGATCAATTTCGGAGTATCTCATCTAGTGGAAGAACTTACCCACTGAAGATTCCACATGGGAGGACACACACCAATATGAGGTTGGGGGTATGTTGGCCATTGAATTTTTCTTGTTTTACCTTACCCTTACCCTAAATTATCTTACTTTAACCTCTGTTCTACAACCTGAACTAAGCCTTTCACATATGTTTCTGGTTCCTTTTAATGAATTTTTGGATATTGGTTATGTAATCTTATCATTGATTAAAAAGGTTAAATAGGTTTATGTTTTTTCATGTAACTCATTATTCACATTACCTTGTGGCTTGACAAGTAATGGTCATTAATCGAAGTCAAAGTGGTTTGTACAAGATCTGATATTCTTGTACTCACTAAAGTTCCTGCACCATATTTGGACAAACAGTCGATTTGATGAAGATTACATCTGAGTTCATTTTAGTTGTGAAGAGGAAATGGCATGCACCTTCCATTGAATACTTGTCTCATTTTCTATATAGGGTTTAGGGCATTATAAATTTTCCAAGGACGGAGGTTGGTCACCAGCTGCTGCGTTCTTCTGTTAGCCATTCAATATGACCGAGAGTCGATGAAAACATGTATAAGTTAGGGTTATTTAATAGCATAGCTTAGCGATACTGTGGATGACTTTGTTATTCTTCTATTTTTGAAAGGAATTGAAGATTGGTTGGATAGGAAGATTCACAAGTTTGCGGCGCAGGAGAACAAGAATCTGTGACTATCAAAAGAACAGTGGTTAGACTGTTACATGTACACAGAGATCCACGAATTTTTTTTTGCATCTTTCCCTACCAAGCTATACGAGTGGATCACGAAGCTAGCAAATAGCCAAGGAAGGTGCAAGCTTGACAAACCTATTGTGTGGACTCCAGAATAGGTGCACAGATTGGAAGCATCAGAGGATAAGATCATGTGTGTTGTTGATCACTAGCTCGATCGAATTATAGGAGGATTCATTACTGAGTTCACGGTAGATACTTCAGTCAGCTACAGTGAGGTAAAGCGATGCTTCCTCAAAGGACCGTGAGGTAAGTACATTAAGTATTTGAACACTTGGATTAAGATGCTATTGTGTGAAAAGAGGGTTATGAAAATACATTCATGTTTGGGGCTATGTGGAGTGGGAGAATTTACAGAAACAAAGGTAGTGCTAAACTAGAAACTAGCCCCTTGATTTCACCTCCGCGAGGAGATGAGGAAGAGCTCATGAAGGTCTCACCAAGAAGTGCGATAAATTTTATAAGGCAAAGGATTCCGCGTATACCACCCCCACCCACACCACTACCAGTTTCACTGTCTTCACCCCCATCTTCACCCATACCGCCTCCGCCACCACCGCGAGTCAATATGGAAAGTGCGATATAGTTGCCAGTGTTCAAGGGAGTAGGAAATGAAGATCTGGACTAGTTTTGGTTCATGATAAAAGTTGTATGGGAAGTGCAAGGAGTTATGGATGACAACATAAAGAAGTCAACATTGGTCAGTGCTCTGCAGGATCATGTGCTGACCTGGTACATTAAGCTTTCTAATGACGATCCGAATGTAGGGATCGCAGACTTCCAAATTGCGCTAAACAAGGAATTTAGCAGACCGAAGTTAGAGGTGCAATCAATCATTGGGTTCAAGGAGATCATGATGCTACCAAGTGAGACCCCTTAGGAGTTGGATCAAAGATTGAAGTGTACAATTCGTGAAGCTAACATGACTTTGACGGATGGAAAACACCATGAATGGTTTGTAGCATCGCTAACTCCACATTTAAGGAACGCATTGTGACAACATAGGCTAACAACTCAGGCTGAGGCCTTGGAGATTGCGATGAGGCTACATGAGACCCTGATATAGGATCCTAACTTGCGAGTTGAGTAGATCCATGCGCAGTTGAAAAACTTGTGCCTTGAGATGCAGAGTCTAAAATAGGACAGGACAGCTCACCAAGAGGTGCACAACAAGGTATGGTGTGTTAAATGTAAGGGTCAGGGTCATGACAAGGACCACTGCCCAGTATTCGCAAGTTGCCTCACAGGAGGAGGACCGCTGCCATTGAGACCAGAGGCACAAGCAAGACCCAACATGGCACCTGCATTTTGGTGCGCGATTTGTGAAATAGGAGGAAAGCATGCTACAGACAGCTGCCATTTATTGCAGAGGTACACACAGAATTCACAACGATTGTTCTATAATTTCTATAGACCAGTGGGCCATGATGAGCACACCTGTAGAAGCTATGATTTGATGATGGATAGGACTCCCACCTACATAGTGTAGGCTGAAATGTGGCCCCTTGACCAGAACGCAGGGATGGCACGAACTAGATTTCAGGGGCGCGAACGAGGCCGAAGTGGAGGAGGACCTGGAAGAGGTTGCAGACAGTTGATATGTTATAATTTCGGAGGGCCAGGACATAATTCCAGTGATTGTACAAATCCAAAATGTACATCATGCTTGTATTGCACATTGTTTGATCATGAGATGGAGGATTGTCCCACACTGATAGCAAGGCTACACGACAAGTGAGTGCTCCAACCTCCCCTGACTTAGAACCTACAAATGATGAGGTTTGAGACGCGCGAGGAAGACCCTAATGTGAACATTGTGCTCCGAAGTGGAATTATAGTAGGGGATGACAAAGGCAAGCAACCTGAAGATAGTACTTGGGTTCGCAAGGCTCTGATGAAAGAACCAAAGTTTGATTTGGAGCATGTTATCACCTAGATTAAACCTCGGCATGAAGGAAGGCAATGCCAGGGTAACCAAAAACCATGCTTAGCCAAGTATCTAGCCCTAGTAGGTCGGGAGAGGGATCTCTCTATAAGGATCTCAGCCAAGATAACTGGATCAGGAAAAGGATATTAGGCTAGGTATAGTAGCACAAGGTTTGATTTGATTTTGAAGGGGTTTTGTTGGATCAGGAGGAGCAAGATAGTTAGGGCTATGGAATTAGGTCAAAATTGCAGGGTTTTCAATGGGGCAAGGTAGGCATAAGGTTTAGCACTCTAGGGCTAGATGGGTGAGGTGTTTTAAGACTAGTGAGAAGCTAGGAAGAGCATGTTATTGCTACAGATCCTTCCTAGACTATAGAAAGCATATAATGATGAATATTTCCCCAAAGCAGAGCAGTGATGTTATGAATTCTACCTATCAACTTGAAAACATTCACTTAGAAGCAATGAAATGATTAATGAAGTACACAAAACATATTAAAATATGATCACAAGAGAATAAACTGAACTAAACTTCATACCACATGGATCCCAAAGAAATAGCTACAATTTTTATTAATCTCCTACTAAACTGCTACAAAATGATGTACAATCAAGGCATAAGCATCCAGATGAGTCCGACCATTTACAATGAGAAAGAAGAAGAAGATATAGGCATTTTTTCAACCTCCTCCCATCCTCAGGGGTCGAATCCCTAAGATGAGGAGCTAATCTAACCAACACCGAACAAGAAACTAGAATATAGGCATCCTAACAAATTTCCTCTAAAAGTGAAAAAACTGATTCATTTGTGCTCAAATTAACTTTTAATCTAATGAATCTACCCTCTACTACTAATTATTCATCATTTTTACAAGCCAATTCATCATTTACAATAGTAAAACATCCTCTATGAGAGAAAATCCATGAGCATAGTCACTTGCAGGTCCTTTTTGGAGGCCTTCCCGACATCCAAATTGAGATCATGATAGCTCATTGGAAATATATTAAAGTATACTTTCCAAAACACCTATAATTTCTTCATTTTAAGCTCATTTTACCCCTCAAAAGTTGATTCTCCCAAGACTGCTTCTGTGTGTCCAAAAAGTGGCAGAAAGGTCATTTTTAGGGTGTTTCTTGACTTTTTGGTGGACCAGTTCTGCCCCAAAAACTTAGAAAATCCATAGGGTGCATGTACTCATTGCTCTAAATCCAAAAATGCAAGCCATTTGTCCATTGGTTGCCCCTAGGAAAATTGCAGCGCCAGTGGCGTTGCGTGTTGAGCCAGATTTTCTGTGTGTGTAATTTCCAAAATTTGCAAAAAACAAAATCTCCTCCAAACCTGACCAAAATTGGTGCATCACCATCATCAAGCATATTGATGAGCCAAGGAAGCTTTAGCAAGCAATCTAAGCCTATCCTCCTCTTTTTTTCCCTTTAGAGCCCACCTTAGCCTAGCTTTTATCTGTTTGGCCCTCATGTTGAAAATTTTGTTCCGGGTCCTATATTGGTAAGCCATGTGCCTGATCATATGGATGTCCCTATTGGCCTTCTGCAATAGCTTCTCTAAGTGTAAATTCACTCTTTCAAGCCAAATCTCTCTATCATCTTCAATTTCCTTCTCAATAGGAGTCAAAGTGACCGGTGCCTCTTCCTTTTGCATAACTGGTTCACCCTTGTCACCTTGTCGTTTTATCTTGAGAAGTTCCAGCTCCATGAGGACCTGCTTGTCACTCAGCTGCTTGTTCTCTTGTTCCATATATGTGATGACATACTTGGCTCTCTCCAAATTGTCCATCAATGCTTGGACTTGAGCCTCCCTTTCCTATATGATGATCTCCTTTATTGGTTCTTCATCCTGAGTCTATAAGTCAATTGTTTCCATGCCATGATGAGTATAATGCTGCTCGAGCTCATCATGCTCTGTCAAATCAAAGTCTCTCTCTTCCTCCTCATCATCAAAACTTTCCTACGACATCTTTTCTTTTCCTTTGTGCAGATTTTACACCTGCTCCTGTTGTGTTGATGAAGAAGGCAAAGCCCCTTCCACACTCTATGGAACAAGAATTTGCCTATGAGTTGATGAAGAAGGCAAGGTCCCTTCCACACCCTGTGGAGCAAACACTTGCCTATCAGCTGCAAACAATTTCCTTGTGCCCCTCTGATATTTCATGTAGGTATTGGGCACCTCAGTAGCTCTGTTCTCTTTGGCCTTCTCATCTGTCTTCCCCTTGTTGGAAATACTGAGAGGGGGGGTGAATCAATATTTCTTTTTAATTGTTCTAGTTATAACCAAAATCATATATATATATATATATATAGAACGCAAAAATCGACAATTGGAATTAATGCTTTTATTAACAAAAAACAGTGCAATGAAGTAAATACAATATAAGTATATATCTAGTTGTGATTAGTTGCCAAGCTCCAACTTGGACTTTAGTGAGGCTCCAACCTCCAGAGCACCAACTCTGTTTTGCAATGGTTCTGCACTTAGGAGTGCCAACCGCTAAGGATTTCATTCCTGTTCAGTTTTGAGGCTCCAACCCAAGCCTAGTATAAAGAGGTATGCTACTGATCTATGCTCTGCTGAGGTTCTCCTTCACTCCTACTCTCCTGCCTCTACTTCCTCTGCTGCTTCTGCTGCCTCTTCTACTTCTGCTACCTCTCACTCTCAAAGTTCTTTGTTTTTTTTGTTTTATTCATTCCCCATGCCTTTGAACATTCGTTTCCACTTACACCGCCTCTTAGGCTTCCTCCTCGCTGTTGCGGCTTCCTCTGCACTATGCATGTTCACTGACTCTATGGGGACATGTAGATTCATTTGACAGGTCCAAACAATCCACGGAGAACACATCTTCCCGGTTTACCGTAATAGTGCTTCTTTTGGCAATGATTGCAGGCATACACAGAGTTTTTTTCACTATTTTAATGGAGATGTTGTGTCCCGATCGCAATCATAATCGCCGTGATTCACCCCTTTTAACTAATGTTAAACATTTTAACCCATCGGAACAACTATCATAAGCCTTTCGGCCTAAAACACTCTGCGCAAGCCAAATATTTCATTACATAGAGTATATGAGCAAAAACCAGCCCATGACACCGTCGATGGCCGATGGCTGATCCACCACTAGACGCGATATTATATTAAGCCAAGTGGTGATGTCGCATCGGGTCCACAACATTCATCGCAATCGATGCTTAGGTGTGGCAAGGCTTCATAACATATGCGATAATAGATTAGCTTATATTGCAATGTGCGACGGGTCCGCATGGATAGGCATCGCAGTCGGGAGTTGCCCCTAGTGGAGGTCCGATGTGATATCATTATCGGCGATCGCAATGGATCGCTTAACATATTGTAGCGCCCACTTCTGAAGTGCCGATGCGATTATCGCTATCGGTGATTGCAATTCGTACAGGGACAAGGCTCGACGTTAACGTAGACCCCTCATAACGATGTGATGTGTCGGACCTGATACAACTCAACACTCCCATGTATAGAGTGTCAAGTCTGTAATCCACCTCCGATAGTGTATTTGCCCTAGAGCCAAGTCTTCCACCTCCGTTAGTGTTTAGCCTATGTATATGGGCCTTCTGTCTGCCGATAGTGTTAAAACACATATGTATGATATATGCTCCTCCACCTGTATCTGCATGCATATATTTCTTTTGTGGACCGATAGCTCTCAATAATATACATGCACCCATTGCTCCTCTAATGGCTATGTCTGCTTCCTTATAGCTCTGCTTGTTCCTTTGTTGCTCTAATAGCTCTGATTTCTGCTCTTCTTGGTTCTATCTACTCCTCAAATATTGCCATATTGACATCAATGACAATCTGTGTCCAATAATCTCCCCCTTTGTTATTGATGGCAATATTCTTCTGCTCTCCCCCTTTGACATCAATCGCAAAGGAATGCATACGGACTCCCCCTGTCAAACTGCTCCCCCTGTCCTGCTACATCTTTATGAATGAACTTGAGTGATGATAAAGAGATAACCCCCATATTTTGACACAGATGTTTGAATGCTTCTCGAGGAAGAGGTTTTCTAAAAATATCAGTTATCTGCTCCTTAGTACTGATATATTCCAGGACAATGTTTTGTTTAACTACTTGCTCACGGAGGAAATGATACTTGATTGGTGTGCATTTGGTTCTTGAGTGCATCACTAGATTTTTGTTGAGACTGATATCACTTGTGTTGTCACAATAGAAGGTAATTGATTGATCTGTACATATGTCAACATCTTTTAGAGCTTCCCTCATCCATACTATCTGAGTACAACAATCTGCTGTAGCAATATACTCGGCTTTGGCCGTGGATAATGATATGGATAATTTTTTTTGCTGAGCCAAGATACTAAACAATCTCTTAGGAAGAACGCATTTCCACTAGTACTTTTTCGATAATCTATACTTCCAGCCCAATCAGCATCAGTGTATGTAGTTACAATCAGTGTTGGGCTCTTTGGGTACCAAAGACTGAAATCAGAAGTTCCATTCAGATATCTAAGAATTTTTTTTACAACTAATAAATGGGATTGTTTGGGAGCAGATTGAAATCTTCCCACCATTCCTACTACCTGCATTATGTCTGGTATTGTAGCTGTTATGTGTAGAAGGGCTCTAATCATTGACCTGTAATGAGTTGCATCTACTAGAGGGGAGTCATCATCTTTGCTCAATTTGTAGTTTGTGGTCATAGGTGTGCTCATGGGTGCACAGTCCTCCATTCCATATCTTTTGAGCATTTCTTTTAGATATTTGGTTTGAGATATATATAATCCTGCTCTGGTTTGAGATACTTGAAGTCGAAGGAAGTGAGACAGCTCTCCTATCATTGACATCTCAAACTTTTTTGACATGTTTTGAGAAAATTCATGGCTCATTTCATCATTATTGCTAGCAAAGATCAGATCATCGACATAAACAAGAGTAACTAATAACTTACCTTCATCCGTCTGTATGTATAGATTACTTCCAGCCACTCCCTTTTTGAAGCCTTGTTGTTGTATATAGTGATCCAATCTTGCATACCAAGCTCTAGGAGCTTGTTTCAACCCATATAAAGCCTTTTTCAACTTACAGACTAAGTTCTTTCCTTCTGTTAGATCAAAACCTTCTGGCTACTCCATGTAGACTTCTTCCTTGAGCTCTCCATTTAGAAATGCTGATTTCACATCCATTTGAAATATTTTGAATCCTTTTGAGCAAGCAAATGCCAAGAACATCGTGATAGCTTCCATACAAGCTACTGGTGCAAATGTCTCTTCAAAATCAATTCCTTCAATTTGTGAATAGCCTTTGCAGACAAGCCTTGCCTTATTTCTGATAACCTGTCCTTCCTCATTCATTTTATTTTTAAACACCCATTTGGTTCCTATTATGTTTTTTTCCTTTGGACGAGGTATCAGCTCCCATGTCTTGTTCTTCTCAATTTGGGACATTTCTTCTTCCATGGATTTTACCCAATGAGGATCCTTACTTTCTTCTGCAAATGTTTTTGGTTCTATCATAAATAGAAGGGAAATGAATTTTCTCTTGGGTGTAATTGTTATCCTTCTTCGGGTCTGCACACCTTCATCTTTGTCGCCAATAATATGCTCTTTTGGATGTTCTCTTTGGACAAACTTCATCTTTGAAGGGGTATGAGGTGCTTCTTTCTCCTCTTCTTCTTCCTCATCTACTTCTTCTTCTTCAGGTTATTCTTCTTTAGGTCCTTCTTCTTCAATGAAAAAATCATCTTCATATTCCTCAATTTCTTTTTCTGGAAGTCCTTCATCAACCTTTACATCAATGCTTTCCACTATTTTCTTCAGTCTAAAATGGTAGCACTTGTAAACCTTGCTCCGTGTAGAGTATCCAAGAAATATCCCTTCATCAACCCGAGAATCAAACTTTCCTGGTGAGCCATCATTGATTTTTATGAAGCACTTGCTTCCAAAGATCTTAAAGTACTTTACTGAAGCTCGTCTTCCTTTCCATAACTCATAAGGTGTTTTTTCACAGTTTGGTCTCAATTGAGTTCGATTTAATGTATAGACAACTGTCCCTACTGCTTCTCTCCAGAATTTCGACTACAAATCTGCTGCTAGTAACATTGTTCTTGCCATTTCTTGCATTGTTCAGTTTCTTCTTTCAACTACCCCATTTTTTTGAGGTGTTCTAGCAGCAGAGAATTCACTTTTAATTCCATGAATATTACAGAACTTACTAAACTCGTTTGATGTGAATTCTCCCCCACTGTCTGTTTTGAGGCACTCATTTTTCAATCTTTTTCATTTTCTACAAGGGCTTTTAGATTCTTAAAACATTCAAAAGTTTCAGATTTATACTTTATAAAATATATCAGCATCATTCTAGTATAGTCATCAACAAAGAACACAAAGTACCTCTCTCCTTGGAGTGCCTGATTTCTAGTGGTCCACATAGATCAGCATGGATGATCTCCAAGGGCTTTGATGTAGAGAGCTCCTTTGTCTTACGGCTGGTTCTGGTTTGCTTTCCATGTTGACATGGACCACATACTCCTTGATTTGGTTTGAACAGCCTTGGGATGTCTCGTACAGCTTTAATCTTGCTGATATTGACTAGATTTTCGAAGCTTGTATGTCCAAGTCGCTTGTGCCACAGCCAAATTTCATCTATCTGACTCAGGTAGCATTTATTTTCCTGAATATTGTTCAGAATGTAAATGTTGTCTGGTGTTCTAACCCCTTTCACTACAAGTTCCCCTGAGGAAGAGTTCCTTATTTCACAGTCTTTGGTGCTGAAGACAACCTTATGTCCTTGATCCCAGATTTGGCTGATACTCAGGAGATTGTGTTTGAGATCATCTACTAGCAGAGCATCTTGAGATTTTCCTTTTCCATTGATTAGAGTAACAGTTCATTTTCTCGCAATTCTGGCAGATCCACTTCCAAAAGACACATTTCCTTCCCTTTTGCTCAATGAGACAAACTTCCTTTTGTCTCCTGTCATGTGTCTAAAACACCCTCTATCCACAAACCAATGATTTCCATTATTTTGAGCATATAGAGGCAGGTCGCATTTATCCATGTTGAAATTCTTACTACTCGTCTTTCTTCCTTTGAGTGGGCACTTTTGTTCATAGTGTCCATTATTGTAGCAGAATGAGCAAATCAAATTGAATTTGGTCAAGGGATCAAATGAATTGAAGGTTTTGATTTGTCCCTGCCTTTTGGGAGCATATGAATTGATTATTCAGTCCTTTAGCTTAGGAGTTTCATTTCTGCAGGCCATGTAATGTCTGGCTTAATGACCGAAGTTTTTACAATGAAAACAGTGTCCAAGAAAGATGGTTTTGTACCTGTTGAAGTAGCCACGGTTTGAGTTGATTTTCTTCCTGGGAATTACTCCTGCCTCATTCTTTGGATTTGAGATGGGCCCTTGGTGGAGTACATGTTTGTATTTGCTGTAGTATCCATGATTTGACCTCCGCATTCTTCTTTTGAGTAATTCTCTCTTCATTCTTCGGATCTGGGATGGGATTTTGATAACATACTTTTTCTTCTTTTGGATTGCAAGAAAGTGCATCAGCATAGCTTTTCGCACTATTCTTAGTGCTTGAGGATTCTCCTTTGAAACCTATTCTAGACTTGTCATGTTGGGGTTTTTGACTTTTTAGAATAGTCTCAAGTATTTGAGAGCTTTTACAACCCTTTTTAATTTGCTCCAACTCCTTTCTTAGAGACACTATTTCGGCCTCATGTTCTTCACAAGTCTCTTCTTTTTCTTCCAGCTTTGCTTCCAAGAGATCTTCTCCCCTTTTTGTTTCCTCATTTTCCACCTTGATAGAGATGATTGTATTCTGTAGTTTTTCATTTTCTTCAATGGCACTAATTAACAGTTCATCTATATTTCCTTCCAGCCCTGAATCATCATCATTTGTGAATGCCATGAATAATGTTTCTTGGCTTTCATCATGGTCACTTTCCTCATTTGATTTCTTTTTGATGACCATAAACTCATCCTCATTAGACTCATCTTGCTTAGAGAATAAGTTTTTCTTATTGAACCCTTTCTTTTTGTGTGCCATTCTTTTAGAATTTCCTTCATCATCACTTTCATGTTTATGAGGACATTTTGCTGCATAATGACCTATTTTTCCACACTTAAAATAGATAAGAGGGTACTTTCCTTTAAGATTAGATCCTTTCTTCGGCTTTCGTACAAATTAAGCCAATTCAAATTCCACATCGGACTCATCACTACAGTCATTCCTTTCTTTCCCCTTCTTTAACTTTGAAGCCTTGAATGCTGCATCTTTGGGGCTTGGGCCACCTTTCCTCATCTCATAGGCAGTGGGGGTTCCATGGAGTTCATCCATCTTGAGGGTATCTAGATCCTTTGTTTCTTCTATGGCACTTATTTTGGAGTCAAATCTATTTGGAAGAGATCTTAATAATTTCTGAACAATGATACTTTCTTCAATTTTTTCATCCAATCCTTTAAGGGAGTTGACCACTTAAGCTACTCAGAGGAGGTATGCTACAATATCTTCTTCATCTTCCATCCTCAGGCTTTCAAATTGTCTTCTGTGAGTTTGATGCTTTGCCTTCTTGACTTTTGAGTCTCCATCGTATAAGCCAACCAGCTTGTCCCACATTTCTTTGGCAGAGTCACAGTTCATGACTTTTGTGAACTCGAAATCAGTGATTCCACTAGTGATGGTGTTTAAGGCCTTTGCATTTGCAATGTAGGCTTTCCTCTCGTCTTGATCTGTTGGAAGAGTGGTAGGCATATGATACTCATTTTGAACGAAATGCCAGACTTCAGGTCCAAGGGACATTAAGTAGTAGGTCATTCTCTTTTTCCAGAAACCAAAGTTAGTGCCATCGAATAGAGGAGGTCTTCCTGATGCTTCATGATTTCTCATCATGGCTGCGGATCCTTCTTCAAGTTGTTAGGCTAGTATGAAGAAACTTGGCTCTGATACCAATTGTTGGAAATACTGAGAGGCGGGGTGAATTAGTATTTCTTTTTAATTGTTCTATATATTATATATATTATTAGATTATATATATAATATTTATATATAATATACAATAAATATAAATAAATATACATAGAGAACACAAAAATCGACAACTGGAATTAATGCTTTTATTAACACAAAACAGTGAAATCAAGTAAATACAATATAAGTATATATCTGGTTGTGATTAGTTGCCAACCTCCAACTTGGACTTCAGTGAGGATCCAACCTCCAGAGCACCAACTCTGTTTTGCAATGGTTCTGCACTTAGGAGCACCAACCCCTAAGGATGTCAGTCCTGTTCAGTTTTGAGGCTCCAACCTCTTGGGCTCCAACCCAAGCCTGGTATAAATAGGTATGCTACAGATCTCTTCTTTGCTGAGGTTCTCCTTCACTCCTACTCTACTGCCTCTGCTACTTCTGCTACCTCTGCTACTTCTGTTGCCTCTCACTCTGGTTATTCACCACCACAACTGCAACCACAGTTCTTTGTTTTTGTTGTTTTATTCATTCCCCATGCCTTTTTCCATTCGTTTCCGCTTACACTGCCTCTTAGGCTTCCTCCTCGTCGCTGCAGCTTCCTCTCCGCTGTGCGAGTTCACTGGCTCTCTAGGGACACATAGATTCATTTGATAGGTCCAAACAATCCACAGAGAACACGTCTTCTCGGCTTACCGTAACAGTGCTCCTTTTGGCAATGATTGTAGGCATACACGAAGTTTTTTTCACTATTTTAAAAGAGATGTTGTGTCCCGATCGCAATCATAATCACCATGATTCACCCCTTTTAACTAACATTCA
Organism: Pinus taeda; assembly: GCA_000404065.3. Classification (NCBI taxonomy): domain Eukaryota; kingdom Viridiplantae; phylum Streptophyta; class Pinopsida; order Pinales; family Pinaceae; genus Pinus; species Pinus taeda. The sequence continues at coordinate 51,767 of APFE030077236.1, forward strand.
ACCTTCTAAACCATCGGGACAACTATCGTAAGCCTTTCGGCCTAAAACACCCCGCGCAAGCAAAATATTTCATTCCACAGAGTATATGAGAAAAAACCAGTCAAAAGACTAAGGGGCGGACTTGAAGCAATATTACACCCGCATCTAAATTTTATCGGGTCCACAGCTTAAATCGCAATTGGTGATTCGCGACTCTCGGCGATCCTTTATATGTCGGGCCCATGGCACCGCCGATGGCCGATGGCCGATCCACCACTGAACGCGATATTATATTAAGCCAAGTTGTGATGTTGCATCGAGTCGACAATGTTCATCATAATCGACACTTGGGTGTGGCAAGGCTTCATAACATATGTGATTTTGATGGATGCGATAATAGATTAACTTATATTACAATGTGCGGCGGGTCCGTGTGGATATGCATCGTAGTCTAGAGTTTCCCCTGGTGGAGGTCCGATGCGATATCGCTATCAGCGCTCACAATGGACTGCTTGACATATTGTAGCACTCGCTTCTGAAGTGCCAATGCGATTATCGCTATCGGCAATCGCAAGTCACACGGGGTCAAGGCTCGATGTTAACGTAGACCCCTCATAGCGATGCGATATGCCAGACCCAATACAACTCAACACTCCCATGTATAGAGTTTCAAGTCTGCAATCCGCCTCTGATAGTGTATTTTCCCTAGAGCCAAGTCTTTCGCCTCTGTTAGTGTTTAGCCTATGTATATGGGCTTTCTGTCCGCCGATAATGTTAAAACACATATGTATGATATATGCTCCTCCACCTATATCTGCATGCATATAGTTCTTTTATGGCCCGTTAGATCCCGATAATATACATGCACCCATTGCTCCTTTGATGGCTCTGTCCGCTTCCTTATAGCTTTGTTTGTTCCTCTGTTGCTCCGATAGCCCTATTTTGGCATATATGGTGCCCGGACGGTGTTTAAATGCATA
>APFE030077236.1:56678-104831 GCA_000404065.3 Pinus taeda
TATACATGTGTGTGTGTGTGTGTGTGTGTGTAAGTTCTGCTCCACTTGGTTCCATCTGCTCCTCGAATATTACCATATTGACATCAATGACAATCTGTGTCCAACACCCCTAAGCACTGCTAGAAGTTCCTCATGATTCTGGGGACACTGATAGAGGAATTTGAGGACCCCTGAAGATGGCTTGAGCAATAAATGTCTCCCAAAAGATGTTGAGGAGGCTAAGATGATGAAGCACAATCATCTTGATTAGGGAATAATGATAAAGACTGCTCATCTGCTGAGGGTATGGCTTTTTTTGTACAAAGTGGGTCATCTTCTCAATATTCCCAAACAAGAAATAAGGGAGGTTTAACATCGTCACCCTGGTAAAATGCATAAGAAGCCTGATGTGATAGGTGTACAGTCTAGAAAATCTACCCTCAAGTGAAATATTTCATGATGATTTCATCATGGGGGCATACTTGTCTTCAAGAAATCTGAAAGGAAAAAGCCTTTTTGCCTCATTTCTGTACCTAGGTTTGATATAAGGCTCATAATAGTGTTCATCCAGGTCTTGTGCCTTGTACCACTTCTCCCCTACAATTGGAATCCGGGTTGCATCCGCAATAATGGAAGGCGAAATTGTAAATGTCACCCCAACAAGAGTCACCTTGTTATCCTGAAGATTGGCTACAAAAAGACTGGTGAGCTCAGGGTGGTGTTGAACTCTATCTACCTGCTCACAGAACTCATAACACCCTAGATGTCTGAAACAAGTGACAACCAGCTGAGAGGCGTGCAATTCTCCGAGGTTTGATGGCTCTTCCTTGATTATTTTGCCTCCCTTGTGTGGTTTTCTCTGATGCCGAGGTTTATCTACCGAACTGTCACTGCTAGTGTTTTCCTCCTCCTCATAGTCTCTGTCTTCTCTGTCCATGTTTACAAATTTTGAGGCTGTGCACTCCTAGAAAAGGGATGAAGGGAGTGAGCAAGAGTGATTTATGAGTAAGGGAATGGGAGATGACCTAGTGAGGTATTTGGTGGGCTAGAAAATGAAGGGGAGGGTATGAATTATGAAAATGAGGGAGAGGGGCTTGGGTCCTTTTTTGAAGTATAGCTTGTGGGATGAAGGATGAGGGGGTATAGAATGCTATGGAGTGATATAGGGGAGCGTTTCAGGGCTTTAGTAATAGATGATGGGAGAAACAATGGGGATTAGGGTTTCTAGGGTGTAATTGAGGGAGAATCTAGGGTTTCACATTTGCCAATGTAAATTACCTTCAAACACTTCAATTGAAAATCAATGATGAGGTATAGTGAGGGCACTTACTTTTTTGAGGGATGAGAGGGTGATTTTGGAAGTTTTTATGAAGTTGGAGGCTTTTTTGGTCCTTGCTGCTCAACGTGCAGCGCCTGCTACAATTGTGCAATGCCCTCCTGAATGCTCAACGTAGTGTTATTTTACATTGTTGGAAACACCCTACGCATAACGCTCAGCTTATATGCACAACGCCACCCCTTGAACGCGCAGCGCCACCTCCACTTCCTGAAACGTGCAACGCCAAACTCTAGAAGCGCAATGCCACTTCTCCTCGGCCCAAAACTCACTCAACTTCTCCTCTTTTCTTCACTTTTTGACTTCTTCTTTTCCAAATGAGAATGATGAACTTGAAAATGAAATGTGACACCTTATATAGGGGTAGATTTTTATTTTCACTAGAAAAACCCACTTTCTAATGTTTCTTGACCTCTTTCAAATCTCTGTTTTTTAATGCCTTTTCTTCTTTGTTCCTTTTCAGGTGGATAATGCTCAATTTGAACTGATTTTTGCAGTGTTTCTTTGCCTTGTAGGAAGGAGAGATGCATTGGTGTAGTTGAGATCATTTATTACATAAAGTGACTTAAAATTACATAAGAAATACAAATTATCAAAATACTCTATTTTCACCTCAAAAATATGTTTTTTGAGGTGAAAATTACATTAGTTAAAAAGATAATTATATAGTGACTATGAATTACTAGCCATCATTCTTGATTTATTTATCATCCTCATCCCCTTGTTGCCATTTATTTACACCTTTAAATCATGCCTTTGACCTTGGAAATGAAACCCTAAGACCTAATGAAAACATTCCCTAAGACCTAATGAAAACATGATTGCATTTTGACCATGAAACCATGACTAAAGACAACTTGAAAATGGGTCAGCAAGTATACTTTATGAGGGAGAAATTAGATTTTCTGAAGAGAAGACAACCATCAGTGGATTAGCTTGACATGACCTAATGAAATGATGTAAAAATTTCAGTATGGGACCCCTAAAATGAAAATGCAAAGAGCAAATTTGATCCCTAATGGAAGTATGCAGATACTGACACTCTCAGAGCGCGCTAAGGAAACCTTCGCGGAAGCTAGGGAGAGCTTTGTTGATGCCTCCACTTCAGGAATCAAAGACAGAAGGGAGCCAGAAATGGACAGCTCGATGCTCACAACATTCCTAGAAACATGCATGAAGTTGTTGCGCAACAACAAGGCTATAAAGGGACTGCAGGAACTTATAAATAAATGCACGGGGACTGCGCCAGGAGAACCATGTGTATTTCAGAAGGTTGGAAAGAACGCGACAAGGACAAGAAGAGAGATGAGATTGACTGCACAAATTGGGGAATATGAAATGTACCAAGTGATTCTGGAGCTAGGATCGAACATGAGTGTTTTGCCGAAGTAGACATGGGAGCACATGGGAAGGCCTACATTGCAATGGTCTCCTATCCAACTGTGAATGGAAAACTAGCAAAAGATCTTACCAATGAGAAGATTGCAGGGAATTACTGTAGATATCAAAGGAGTGAGCGCGCTGGCAGATTTTGAAGTAATAGAGATTGTTGATGATAGCAATCCTCTACCCTGTGCTATTAGGGATCCATTGGGCCACTGACATGAATGGGGTGATAAATTTGAAGAAGCACAAGATGATTTTTGAGAAAAAGTCTCTGCACGTAGTCATACCGTTGGACCCTATAGAAGGATCGCACTACACGAAGCTAGTGCGCGACTATGAAATTGTATGAAAACACTAAAACTACCGGCACCATGGTTTTTTGTGGTTGTCATGTGATGCTTGAAGTTAATAGTTTTGTTGCTTAGAGTGTATGCTGGATCGATGACGACTTGGACTGCATCTACAAGATAACTACGCGAGAGCAAGACTGGGTGAATCCCACATCGAATGAATGAATCTCATGGGAGCGCGAAAGCTCCTATACATCGGATTCTGACGAGGAGATAGAGCGATGGAAGAATCGGTTACACGAGGTAACCACACTAAACTATAACATGATGACAAGATAGTTCCACTGCGTATCGATAGAAGTAAGGGATCTACCTACGTATGATGGGTTGAGCGAGGTCGATGAATTCTTGAATAGATTCGAAAGGGAGGTGTTGGAACAACAACGGTTTGAGGCTTTAAAATGGGTACTGCGCACTGCAACCGCGAGGTGGTGGGGCAGGCACCAAGGAAGTTTAGGGGACTGGAACTATTTTCGGGAAAACTAGTGTCGCTATTTGATCTGCTAGTCCCACTAAGACGGGTAGCTATCTTACAAACAAACAATTCAAAGAAACTTGTGTTTTCCTTTATGGATGATAGATAAGGGAGAAGCAAAGAGCACCAACCTTAGTCTTTTGCTTGGCTCCTTGCTTGTTTCCTCACTCCTTTGATAGAGCTTCGCAACTCCTTTCTCACTTGTCCCACTTCAAAGAACACTTGTAGAGGAAAATCAACAAAATACCATCAAAGCATAGAGATCTATAATGCCATAAACAATGTAGAATCAGATGTACATTAACAATACAATTGCATTCACAAATACAAGATTTACAAGTGTACAAATATATGAAGGAAACCTCAAATAACTTTATTGATAATAGAAGTAGAAGAGAGGATTACAACCCAGCTATCTGATCCAACATCATCCTCCCACCATGAAAACCCTCTTCACCTCATGAAAAGCAAGATCGCCCAACAATACAATTTCTCAAAGAGAAACCAACAACACTTCCTTACAAATTACAAAATTCCAGCCTCCGGATCTCTAGGATGAGGGATCCATTTATAGATGTTTGCAAAGAGGGCAGTCAACTTCTAGGTTTTTGATTAGTGTCATTTCACTCATAGTTCTTGGTTCCACTTGGAGATTTCATGATCTCTTACTCATCCTTGGGCGAATTCAGAGAGGAAAGTGTCATATGAGCAGTTTCTAGAAGATTCTCTGAGTTTCCAACTAGCAAACTGCCTCTACCATTTGTCTGCTCTCGGTCATCGCACCCTACAGAAGGACGTTTTAGTATGAATCATACCCCTTATGTGTAATAGGTGAGATGCATCGCACCCTCAGCATGGAGCAGTCTGTATGGTCCAGTTTTGACCAGTTATGAGTAGTTTTTTAGGGAGAACTTTTGGTAAATGATGTAATCAATTGACCTTGATCTTTTAGGGTGTGAAACAACACTTTCAGGGGTTTGAGATCCCTTGGTTTATTGACATATGTGATTGGGGTTGCAATTCCCAAATATGTCTATAATAGTTGCCCCCTAAAGCATGAGGTTTTAAATCTTCTGATGTCGGGTGAAATGCTTTATCATGAGGATCCGAGGTTTTTCGAACTAGAAGGTGACATGTATAAAATACAATACAATACATTATCTTCATATTATTTTCATGACCTAGCTAAGGCAGGCATTCCCATGCTCAACTTCATAAATTCATTTTCATGTACATAGGACAGACAACCGTTTGCGTGGCAGACTGATGATTATGGTAGAGCCATCATCCTTTAGATTGGATGATCATCTGTGTAGCTATGGAGTACATTTGATGTCTTTATTTTCTTGAATATATCACAGCCCGGATGGATGAAACTAGATCCGAGGTCTTCAAACTCGTTCAATCTTCGCCCGATGTACAGGTCGATCCATGTGAAAAGATGTCCTCAATTCTAACATGGAAAGACATCTCCTGATTACCAGCCAATGATGTAAGTTGTTAACAGGCATGAGAGGAATCACCGATAATGATAACGACCCTCAAGGTACTACAGTACAATTCATGTGGTGTGAATATAGGACTTGATGTCGAACACCACGCAAAATCTTTTGGTCGAAGGCCATTGATGTCAACCTGTTGCCGGAAGTGAGAAACTTGCCATTGAGGTATGCAAGCTTCAAAGTACTGAAAGGGTTGTTCTTAAGTCAACTTCTTGGATAATGAGCTAATGTCGACAAGAAGTGACCTGTCGTAGGAGGGCCTTAATGAATCCCATATCTACGACATGAAACGAAGCAAATGATTTTCTGGAGGTGAAAACGATCTATTGATACAAGGTTCAAGGTGGAGGCCATGAAAAATGGAGCATGAAGGTATTGTGGTGGATGAGGCATTAGCTAGGTTGGTGAATTCTCTGAGCGACTTCTCTTGAACATATTGGCAACACTGTGATGGATCGGTAGAGTTAACCCCATGGATGGTACGGAAGACCAATGGTCATGGTGAACGGAATAACCCAACCCGACTCAATCATAGTGATGGAGTGAAAGTGTCATGTTCAAGAGTGACCTGCTACCAATGAAGTTCTTCAAGTTTTCTTCACTTTTTCCCCAGTCATTGTTGAAAAGTACCTCTTTATTTTTGTCAAGCTTAAGGAGGATAACATATGCTTGTTCTATAATTTTCCCTTTGGGCAAACATGTCACTCTATTTTAGCGAGTCTAGTGACAGTGAAACTTGCTCTTGTCTGGGTAGACAAGTTTGTTGCTATTGTTTTAACGAGTTTAATGACAAAGACAACTCAGTCCTTTTCATGTTTAGAGAGTTTGAAAAGAGATGGAAAGGAAACTTCAGCAGTCCTTTTTCGTGGTATAATCCCTTAAGTCCAAAAAAGTATAAAATAATACGAAAGGGATGACTTTTCGATAGTTTTAGCGAGCTGAACAAGACAAGTGCTCAATCTTTTTGTGTAATGATCCCTCAGGTCCAAAAAGATTAAAATATAAAGGAGGGATGGCACTTCCCTTTACTTTAACGAGTTGGAAAGGCCAGTAGCTCAACAATCTTTTCATATTTTACGAGTCTAGAAAGAGCTTAAAAGAGACTCATTTTTGAGGAACGAGTGATGTATCCGGGTAGCAATTGGTTCTAGGTGAATTTGGAACTTCTCAAACACGGCAGCGTAATGAGGGTGGCTAATAGAATCACTCGTCGTAGTTGTTCCTCAAAAGGGTAAACAATCAAGTGGAGGCATATGATTGGCTAAAACAGTGGAGGTGACGGTAAGAACACAACCAAGGCTCAAACGGCTAATAGCAATGCGATCAAAAAGGTTATTTACCGAGGGTGGATTCATTTTTTTTTAATGAGCTTGAATCTTTGGACTCAATGGCAGGTTTATTTTTTAATGAGCTTGAACCCTACAATAACATTGCTCGTTGCTAGGTTTATTTTTTAATGAACTTGAACTTTGCAGAAACATTGCTCGTGCCAGTCATCTTTTAAATATGTCTCTTATTTTGTAGGTTCATTTTTTAGTGAGCTTGCCCCATGCGAAACTTTTCTTAGCGCCTTTTGTATGCAGGCTAGAAACGACCAACTACAGGACTAAGACTTAATGAACTACTGAGGTTAGGTAGGATAGTTTTTGACAAAATGTCTCCTTTGCTTCATCGGGGCGGCCGACAAAGGTGAATGGTGGATTAGACCAATCACCTAACCTAAGCAATTGAAGTTAGTAAAATACTACAGGGTTAGAGTTACGCTAGTCACTTTTCACTTGCATAAAAAGGTTTGCATGCCCCCAGGTGTTGAGAAAAAAAAATTTCCAATTACCTTGTGGAAGTTCTTGCATTTAAGCAGTATCATTTCATCTACGGAGTAGACAAAACACTTCCTTGGCTCTGTCCATCGAAATAGACAAAGGTGAATGGTGTGAGATTCCAATCACATAATTTGCGAGGAGATCCTGCTTCAGATTGATCCCATATCCTATAAGGAAATGGTGTTTCAGATCAATCATATTTCAGATTGATACTCAATTCCTACAAGGAAATGGTGTTTTAGACTAATCATATAAGCTACAAGGAAATCTATTTTTTCATCTAGGTTCCTTTGCCATAGAAAACCAAGGTGCATGCCCCCTAAGCTTTGTTACATTCACCAAATCACTCGCAGTAATTAGGTGGATGAATTGGAGGTTGAAGAGACATTCCTTGTGTAAAGAGACCATTTAGGGATGGCATTTGACTCGTAGTCGTGTTTGAACTGGGAAATGAAAGCTGGTCAATAAGTTGTACCATTCTACCTTCAGATGGATCCCACTTGGGATTCGAAACGTCGGTTCAAAAATGATAAAACTGTGGATTCTCCGGTCATTCATTCAAGAGTAGATTGTAATCTAGTGGACCTTGGACTACCATCACGTTCAAGTGAATGTTTTTCCTTCTCAAAGTTATAGGCACATTTGGAAGGATCCCTAATGGTCAACTAGGAGCTTGAGAGATGAAATTTCACACTGAATCAGTAAGACCGCTTCCAGGCCATACACAAGCTGAAAGGGTGTGAACCTGGTCGCATTTCTCACCGATGTCATATATGCCCACAAGGACGAGTACAAGATTAAGTGCCAACTCTGTTTGTGGACCCCAATCATCCTTTGCAACATGCGCTTCGGAACTTTGTTGATGGCCTCAATTGTCCATTAGCTTGCAGATAATATGGAGTAGAACTGTCATGGGATAGTCCTAATTTGGCAGCCAATTCAACCATCATGTGATTGCAAAAATGTGATCCATGATCTGTGACTATAGCTTGTGGAACACCAAATGTAGAGACTACATGATTGAAAAAGAAAAGAGTGGTCATTTCGCCGTTGTTATTTAATGTAGGCATCGCCTCAACCCATTTTATAAAATAGTTGACTGCGACTATGATATACCCATGCCCCCCAGTCGACGTGGGGTTACACGTCATGAAATAAATGCCCCATTTGGCGAATGGCCCAACAATAACTAATGGATGCAGCGGTGTGTGTGGTAGTCTAGTTTTGCAGTCGAAGATCTGACAAGCGTGACAACTTCTGACCGCGATTATGCAATCTTTGAATATAGTAGTCCAGAAGTAACCTACTCGTAAAATCTTTTGTGTCATAGCGTAACCAGATTGATGCCCCCCACATGCGCCTGAATGACAATCATTCAGGACTCTTTCAGCCTCCTCGTGGGTGAGGCACCTTCACAGAACTGTATCGACACCACGATGGTAAAGGGTGTCACTGACAATCATGTAGTCTTTTGCTTGGTATCGAGTACGTCGTTGTTTGGAGCGACAGGTATTAGGCCTAAATGCTTGGGTTTGCAGATAAATTAGTATATCTCTGTACCACGAATCGCTTGATGATATCAGAAACAAAGATTCATCCATGATTAATGCTTTAGATGTTGAATCGTTGGACGATGATGGGAGGTGATTTCTTTGATTTGGATTTTGTGAATTCCAGATCAAACTCTTGCAAAATGGCTATCCATTTTGAATATTTTCCCCCTAGTAATTGACGTGACAGGATGTAGGTCATAGGATTGCAATCTGACAGAATGGTGATTTTGCGAAAGAGGATATAGTGTCGAAATCTCTGTACTGCTTGAACAACTGCTAGAGCCAGCTTTTCAACATAGGAGTAATTTCCTTTTGTATCATTTAAGTTTTGGCTTAAATAACAGATTGGATGTTCAATTCCGTCGTCTTCTTGTACTAAGACCATTGCGATGGTTGTATCTGCTACAACAAGATACAAGTTAAAGTCTTTTTGATAATTAGGAGCGTACATTAATGATGCTTTTATTAGGGAATCCTTTAAAGCATCAAAGGAAGCTTGCGCAACCTGATCCCAGTTGAAGGGCACTTTTTTTTTCAAAAGACATGTATAACCTTTAGCAAGTTCGGCGTAATTTGGAATGAACCTCCTTAGAAAGTTTGCTTTCCCTTGGAGTTCCTGAATCTGAAGCAAATTTGAAGGTGGAAGCATGTTGATGATTGCATGAACCTTACATGGGTCAAGTAGAATCGCGTCCTTAGAAACTATGAAACCAAGTAAACGACTAGAACCGACACAAAACACACACTTGTGTGGATTGAGTTGTATCTTGTAGTGTCAACAACATAGAAATATAGCTCTCAAATGCTACGAATGATTAGTCCTCTTTCGCGAATGAGCCTGTAGATCGTCGAGATATGGTTGAACGATGTGTTTGATGTCGTGGAAGGCATAGTTCATTGCCTTCTCAAAAGTTTCCCCTGCGTTTTTTAAACTGAAAGGCAGTTTACAGTACGCAAATGTGCCCCGTGGACATATAAATGCAGTCTTCGACTGGTCCTGTGGGTGGACGTTTATTTGATTATATTCAGAAAATCCGTCCATGAATGAAAAGATTTCGCATCCGGCACATTCATCAATTATCTGGTCGATGAAGGGTGTAGGGTAGTTGTCCTTTGGACAAGCTTGATTTACATCCCTGTAATCAACACACACTCTAATCGTTCCTTGCTTTTTCATCAAAGGAACAATATTCGATACCTAATTAGTTAGAGGAATAGGGTAAATGAAACCAACATGTAAAAGTTTTTGAACTTCTGCCTTGATGGCAACGACTTTCTTCGGGTGAACCTATCGAAGCCGTTGTCGTACTGGTTTGACATCTGGATACATCTTGATTTCATGTTCAACAATGCTCGAGTCAATTCCTGGCATTTCTTCATATGACCATGTAAAGACGTCTCTGAATTCACGAAAGGGAGTAGAGTATATTTCCAGTTCTGAAGAAGAGCAAGATTTGACAACATGAATATTCTCCACAACATCAGGCTTGGTTGAGATATTTATGGCGATAGTTTCTTCAATATTGGATAGGTTTCGCTCGGAATCCACCGTATTTATAGTATTTGATAGAAAATAAAAAATTGAAGGATGAATAAGGTCATTGGAATAATCTTCATCGTTATCTTGAAGATGGGAACGATGGTGGAAATCTTCCCATGGTGCCTCTCCTATCATCGTCGACTGAATGATTCCTTCGCCTGTAGAATGTACATGCGACCAAGGATCTGAAGAGGTGCCATATTCTTGAGACCTATCTATCCAAACACTGGATGAGCATTGATTTGGGTTTGCCGCCCAAGCCAAGAAAATTGATTGCTACAAAATTTATATGGGGCTTCGAGGCAATACCTGGCGATGATCCATGTTAACAAAATGTTCAGAAATCTTCTTAATCTTTGTCGATCTAGAAGATACCATATTACAAGTTTCCACTGTGGCCACTTCCACCAGATTACTCAGAGGCGGGAGGGAAAAAGTACCCATTAAGGTAGGGTCTTTTAGGAGGCCTACTTCGACATTTTGAAGCGATTGGGAGCTTCCATGGATCATTGGAATGCTTCCAGTAACTTGTGAACTGTTGGGGAGAAAGGTTAGTTGGTCTATGATTGTAATTCCATCTTGGAAGGGAAATGCAATCTTTGTAAAATAAGTTGACACAACAGCAGCCATAGCATAAATCCAGGGCCTTCCCAGTAGGATATTGTAATCGAGGTTTCCACCGATAACTTCGATTTCAATTTCTACCATCTTGCCCCCCAGTTTGACTTACAAGTTACTTAATATCCCATACGGCGTGTATGTTCTTCCATCGAACACTTTCAATGTCATTGATGATCGTGACAAGGGTGGTGACACTAAAGTTTTCCAGCAGCTCATTGACATTATGCAGGTAGATGGGCCCTTGTTAATGATTGTTTGATGAACAGTTTTGTTGAGGGCTTTTACCTATATAAGGAAAGCAAGTTTGGGCTGGTAACGGAGGTTCATATCCTTTGTGATTAAAGGCCACAAGATTGGAATCCATTGGGTCAATCACACCTATTGCTGATAATAAAGCTTGCTTTGGGAGGGGCAATTCTACAATACTTCAAGTGTCAACATAGCGGATGGCGATTGGACCAGATCCTCTACTATATTATAATTCTGTGATGCTTGAGCATGAGGATTAAATGTCGATTTATGTACTACTCCCTTTGGTGGCTTTTTCATTAGTTCAGGAATGATGGGTGGCACAACTTCTAATGAAGTTGTTGTCGAACTACTAGGTTGATCATTAGCCTTGTTGTTGTTCGACATCTGTGGATTCCCGTAATCTTTGTTCCTCGTCGATATCAAAGCATCATTTTATTGCTTTGACACAGATAACATAAGCTCTTGGGATGGGGAAGCATTATCGATAGCAACCAGATTGGTTTCTGGGTTTGGAAATGGATTAGTCAACACTGCTGAGGTGTTCAAAGATTTTAAAAATTTCTTGACCTCAGCTCGATGCGGACAATTTTTTGTATAATGGTCCTCATTGCATATGAAGCATGGTTGACTTGGTTTCTTTTTCCTAGTAGGGCTTTCAGAAGATTTTTTAGGAGGTGAATCTTCCTGTTACTTCTTTTTCTTTTCCCTTTTCTTCTTGCCCCCTAGTTGCTTCAATTCTTTGCCTTTGTCAGATGACACGACATTAACCTCCGAGGCAGGAAGTTTTTCATTTGCCTTTTTGCTAGAAACTCCAAGGGCTTTACTAGTTTGAGCCTTTTCGGTTTGCGTACTTGAGGTGCCAATCATGCCATCGCCGGCATGAGAGTCCCTGTTTGATTTAGGAGGGGGAAGAATAGAAAATTCCGGTCTAGGAGCGTTAGGAATTCTGTCATAGAGTGTGCCAGATTGAGTTTAACTCAAGTCCAAATATTGTGCACGAGCAATAACTTGCTCTTCAGTGACAACTCCCCCTTTCCCCACATCTTCTGTAATAGAAGGTAATAATGACTTAATAAACCACTCAGCTAGAAGATGATCAGGAACATAGGTTTTTACCATTCGATGACATCGTCGCCACTCATGAATATGATCAGATATATGAGTGTCGGTTGTCTACTTGAAATTGGTAAGGAGTTATGTTCTTGTTTCATACCTTATGGGTAATTGAAAGTGGGTTAAAAAGGTAGTGGAAAGGGCGCTGAAGTTATCAAATGATGCTCTAGAAAATTTGATGTACCATTTTGCTGCCAGACCAGTTAACGTTCGCTGAAAAAGGCGAAGCCTAATCGAATCATCATTGAGGGTGTTGGATGAACACCACAAATGAAAGGTCATTACGTGATTTGATGGATCTTCACATGGATTTCCATTGAATTTAGGAATATCTGATGGAAGTTTATGAGGAATCGCCAGCCACCAAGGTGTGTAGGAAATTGGATCATTCGTTAACCGATTCAAGTCTAGTAATTCCAGAGTTGCTACAAAGGACAACCGTTGATTCAGGTTTGGTGAAGCGTACCCAAGATAAGATGGGATCGCCTGAGTAGTGGGTCTTTGCATACCAGCATCATGTATCTGATGTTGATAATCTTGATAAGGTTGATGGACATAACCAGTATAATGGTTGTTGATAACTATTTTGACAATGTGGTTGTCCATTACCTATACCGCCTTGTTGCTCAGGTCCTCAGTAAACTTGCTGGAATTGGGGTTGTTGATATTGCACCAGCCATGGTTGTTGAACCATTTGTTGTTTCCCAATACTGGCTGATTGACCAAGATGCAGAGTCATAACACCTATTTGAGCCTGAGTCGTTCTGGTTAAGGAAGCACTAATCTGAGATTGTGGCGGAGCCGTAGAGACAAGAGGTTATTGTACTGCAACTTGAGTAATTTGAGGTTGACATGCAACAGGTTGTGCTTGTACTTGCAACATAGTCCCAATAGCAGGTGTAGTGGTAATATTCGTCACAGGTAGGGTTGGTTGCATTGAATATACAACCCTTGGTTGTTGAGGCAGTACTGGTATCCAACCACTGGATGTAATTCCAGTTTGACTGGAATTTTGTTGTGAGATCTCATACGGTTGTTCTCTAGGAGGGAACAATGAAAAAGCATACTACCCCCCGTATGGCGGCAATCCAGTGCTCAAAGGATAAATGGGTCTTTGAAGACTGGGCTACCCAAATTGAAACTGGTACACAGGATTAATTTACTGAGCTTCAACATTAGAAATGCCAAATAGGGTCTTGGAAGAACTAATGGGAACAGACCATGTCATCGAAATAGTCGTTGGGTGGACTCCATCTAGTGATTTATAACTATTTGGGATGGATGGTATACCAGCAAACATCATAGGAGTGGTAGCAGGAGGTTCTGCTGCAGCTATATCGGATGACGCAGTCCTAGATGTTGACAATTGTTCAGACATATTCAGTCTATCAAAAATATTTCCTAGCAATTCGACAGGAACTTGCGATGAAGGATGATTGAAAGAACTAACTTCAGGAATAGAAGGGTATAAGTGGATCCCAGCTCCAAAATGCAATAGAGTACTAGATGGAAGATCCTCTACAACTTCTTCTATAGCAATCAGTCCAGGTGGAAGAGGTAGACCATCAGGTCCGTAAAATATTTCTGGGACCGAAGAAGGTATAGTTTCTGTAGCGATGGATACAGGAGGGGTGACACCTTCTGGATTCTGGAACTCAACTCCCAGATGTTCAGGTGAGTGAAATTCAGTTTCTGGACTAGCTCTAGATGGAGTTGTTTCAGGTATTGAGGTGTCTACCATTACACTAGGATCAGTTCTAATGTCCTCTTGTAACTGCGAAACTTCTTCTATAAAGGCAGATGTACCGAAAATAATTGGAGTAACTGGAATCTCTGATGATGTTGAAACACAAGTTTCAAATAACCAGGAGATTTGGACCTAGTTAAATGAGACCGTTTCACCCGAAATGGTTTCACTTCCAGAGTCAAAGACGGTTGACTCATTAGTCTCTGCGAACGATGGGGTTTTGATTGACTTTCTTCCATGATGCGGATTACTTGATCAACTCAAAATAAAAATGGGAAAATGTTATTTCGAATTAAATGAATTTTATGATGCTTTCACACAACTTTCTTTTTCAATTTTTAAGAGTCGAGAAAAATCTAAAGGTGACTCTAGTCGCCTTCAATTTTTAATGAGCCTGAAGTGACAAATGCTCAAATGGACCTTTTCTTTTAAGGAGTCAAAAAGGAACGAAAGTGACTACACTGGAAATCTAGACAGAGGGATTACCAAACCAATCACAAAACTGAAATATACACCTCGGTGGTAAATTAAAGAGAAATTACTGAGGACTTTATGTATGGAAGTCAATCTTCCTGAATGTTGTGTTCAATGCATTGCAATCAATAGGGTGGCAAACACGGCTTCCTAAGGATAAAGGATATCAGCCTCTAGTGGTCTCCCAATATATACTCGATGGTACGTGGGAGCACAAGTCCGTACTGGAACTTGTCATATCAAAGAGGAGGAATCACCCAACCTACGATGAAAACGATAGTTACCGGGCTTTACGACGTGAGAATACGTCTCTAGCCTAGATTTCTAGATGCTGTGCATTAGGTTCCAAAGCGTTTTTATGTTCATTGAGGTTTATTTTATAGTTGATCTTTCTTAAGAAATTTTCCTTTCAAGGTTCACTGTGTGATGTAGATGTAAAATTCCTAAATATGCAACCTAAAATGATAAACAGTCGTTTGTTTTCTTTTAGCAATGAAAATCCTAGATACTAAGGAAAGAAGAGTACGATTCTTTCAACAGGGAGCAGATAGCACACACTAAATGCACTTTCCTAAATCAATTTCCGCATGTAGTCGAAATGCAAATGCACATGCATGTATTTGTTTTTCTGTTTCCTTAATGTGAAAATGCTAAAAGGAAAACTAAGTACAGATCTGAACTACTTTTCTTCAAAGCGACACTTCAACAATTTATTTTCAAAAGACAAAAGGAATACTAAGACGACACTTTAAATTTCGAATGGGAAACTACTTTCGACACATCAAATACTGACAATTCAAATCAAATACAATGGCAAAAGTACAATCGACTATCTAGAAGAGGAAGACTTTACGACACTCTTCTTTTCAACTCACAATGACAGTTGCGACACTTTTGAATCAAAAGACGACAGTTCAATTAAGCTGCTATTTGCAAAGGAGGACTGTAAATGATGAAAAATACATTAAAAAACATTCACAATTCCTTATCAATGGAGGCTAAACAATGTGAAGGAAGAAGGTTTCAACAATGATATACTGATCATAGGCTACAAAACTACTGAATAGAGCTTAAAACAATGAAGAAAAAACCAATTTCTGGAGAGAGAAACAATGTCATTCAATCACCGCACCTATCCTTAAGGCAAACAGGGATGCATCTCACCTGCAGCACACGGGAGGTGCGATGCATCCAGACTGCCAATGAGAGACAGTGCGATGGTCTAGAGAATGAAACTAAGCTTGGTTTTTCCTCAAAATTTGCAGCTAAGTTTAGCTATTTCAATCAAGCTATGATAGACAATAAACACAAAGTATAGGGGTATGATCTTATGAGGTTATTGAGCTACCACTAGGGCACTTAGGATGTTTGCAAGTCAAATGTTCAGTTCATAAACCAACCTAGAGATTGACTAAAGCAGTGTTTATCTACTTTGCACTTGCATAGCAAGTGCAGTTCTAAGGCTAGCTGGCTTAACTTCAGGCTCCGTCTATAGTTTAGAAAGCAAACAACAGTAACAAACAAAAAAACTATTCACTCCCCAGTAGAGTCGCCATTTTGTTTCTGGGAAAACTAGTGTCACTATTTGATCTGCTGGCCCACTAAGACGGGTAGCTATCTTAGAAACAAACAATTCAAAGCAACTTGTGTTTTTTGTTATGCATGATAGAAAAGAGAGAAGTAGAGAACACCAACCCTAGTCTTTCGCTTGGCTCCTTGCTTGTTTCCTCTCTCCTTTGATATAGCTTCACCACTCCTTTCTCACTTGTCTCGCTTCAAAGAACACCTGTAGAGGCAAAGAAATGAAATAACATCAAAGCATAGAGATCTATAATTCCATAAACAATGTAGAATCAGATGTACATTAACCACACAATTGCATTCACAAATACAAGATTTATAAGTGTACAAATAATGGGGGAAAACTCAAATAACTTTATTGATAAGAAAAGTAGAAGAGAGGATTACAACCCAGCTGTCTGATCGAGCATCATCCTCCCAGCATGAAAGCCCTCTTCACCTCATGAAAAGCAAGATCACCCAACAATACAATGTCTCAAAGAGAAACCAACAACACTTCCTTACAAATAACAAAATTCCAGCCTCCGGATCTCTGGGATGAGGGATCCATTTATAGATGTTTGCAGAGAGGTGAGTCAGCTTCTAAGTTTTTTATTAGTGTCATTTCATTGATAGTTCTTGGTTCGACTTGGATATTTCATGATCTCTTACTCATCCCTGGGCAAATTCAGAGAGGCAAGTGTCATATGAGTAGTTTCTAGAAGATTCTCTGAGTTTCCACCTAGCAAACTGCCTCTACCATTTGTTTGCTCTATCTCATCACACCCTACAGAAGGAATTTTCAATATGCATCACACCCCTTGTGTGTAACAAGTGATATGCATTGTACCCGCAGCATGGAGCAGTTTGTATGGTCCAGTTTTGACCAGTTCTGAGTAGTTTTTCAAGGAGAACTTCTGGGAATGATGTAATCAGTTGAACTTGATATTTTAGGGTGTGAAACAACACTTTTAGGGGTTTGAGATCCCTTGGTTTATCAACATATGTGATTGGGGTTGCAATGCCCAAATATGTCTATAACAGGCACGAATGTAGAAGAATGATGCACATGCGGTTTGGGAAGACTCAGATGCAATTAAAAGACAAGTATGACAAATGGGATGATCCCCACGCACACCTCGCCAAGTGGACAAAGGCCTATAGGGAAGAGCTACAACCTAAGTGGGTGCACCTATTCTATCATACCTTAGATGTCATACCCATGAACTGGTATGTAGAGAAAGAGCTCCGCCGTGGGATGGGTGAATGGGATATCTTGCACGAAGGGTTCTTGTTAACCTTCATGTTTTAGGATCATTGGTGGGATACTATTGATGACGCACTGCAAGAAGTAAAAGTAGCTATCTTTAAAACACCACAAGAACCAATAGAATTGATTCAGCCGGAATGGGCGACTCAACTGAGCTATGCACTGGAGTGTTATAACGTAAAAACTGAAGAAGAGGACGAGGATCTGCTAAATGTTAACATTCCACAAACTCAAGGCTATTGTGAGGTTCAAGGGCCACTGATTGGAGAGCCTGACATAACCACATTGGTAAAAATAAAGCAGGTAAACATTGGCATGGAAGCCGAACCTAAGTACGTAACGCTCGGTGATTACTGGGATGACGCGACGGTGGATAAAGTCACTGAGTTACTCCATGAGTACTAGGACATGTTCCCCACCAAGATCACAGACTTTATAGGAATCATCGGAGATTTACGAATGATGCGGATCACATTAAAGACCGACGTGAAGCTAGTTACGCAGAGGCCTTACCGCTTGAATCCGAAGTACAAGGAGAAGGTCTGAATATAACTAGACAAGATACTTGCAGTTGGAATCATTGAGCGGGTGGAAGAATCTAATTGGGTAAGCCCTATGGTAGTGCAGGAAAAGAAGCAGAAGGGCGAGATAAGAATATGCGTGGACCTCAAAAAATTAAATGACTCATGTGTGCATGACACATTCCCAACTCCATTCACAGATGAAGTATTGGAAAATGTCAGCGGGCAAGAAGCATATTCTTTTACTGATGGGTTCTCAGGGTACCACCAGATCAAAATCATACCGAAAGATAGGAGCATGACCACCTTCACAACTGAGTGGGGCTGTTTTCATTACACTGTTATGCCATTTGGGTTGAAGAACACGTTGGCCATCTTTTCTCACATATTTGTTGCAGCATTCAAGGAATATATCCACAAGTTCCTAGAGGTTTATTTGGATGATTGGACTGTATTTGGATTGGTTAAGCACCATGTAGCAAGCTTACGCTTGATGCTAGATACCTACCGATGACACCAAATCGCATTTCACCTCAAGAAGTGCACATTCCTTATTCCCTGTGGGAACCTATTGGGACATGTGGTTTGAAAAAAGGGACTGATGGTAGACCCCATAAAGATTGTGATAATTCTAAATTTGTAAGCACCGCGAAGTGTCCAACAACTACGTGCTACCTTGGGTCGTATAGGGTATTACAGGAAGTTCATCAAAATCTATGCCCAGATCACTGTACCAATGGAGAAGTTGTTGAAAAAAGATGTTACGTTATGCTGGAATGATGACTGCATGAAGAGCCTAGATGTACTAAAAGAAAAATTGGCATCTGCGCTAATCCTAGTCTTCCCAAAATGGGACAAGGAGTTTCATGTCCACATTGACGCATCGTGTATAACACTGGGAGTAGTACTAACATAGGACGTTGGAGAGGGCTTGGATCACCCTATCACGTTCGCAAGTCACAAATTGTCTAAAGCAAAAAAGAACTATTCCATCACTAAACGTGAGGGATTGGTTATGGTGTATGCGCTCCAAAAATATCGCACTATTTTTTAGGAGGAAACTTCAAGATGTATACAGACCATTCCACGCTAAAATACTTGGTCAATAAGCCTGTGTTCGGGGGGTGCATATGCAAGTGGCTCTTATTGTTCCAAGAATATTATTTTCAAGTCGTTGTGAAACCAGGACGCCTAAACGCGAGAACAGATCACTTGTCGCACATTGAGACAGGGAGAGGAACCTACTAGTTTGGAAGAAGGATTACTTGATGCATATCTCTTTGTTGTGCGTGTAGAAGATGGACACTTCGAAGACATAATCCACTTTCTCACAACTGGAACTACGCCAAAAGAATACTCTGTCTAGCAGAAGAAGGAACTGGTGGTGCACACGACAAATTTTTCTGTCATCGCAAAGCACCTATATAAGATGGGCAATGAGGAGATACTACAAAGGTATGTGCCTGAATTTGAACGAAGTCAGATTCTTGCAGAAGCACATGGGGGTGCTATAGGAGGACACTATGCAGGGCGAGCGACCGCACAAAAGATTCTTCGCATAGGGTTGTGGTGGCCAACCCTTCACCAGGATTCAAAATCACACTGTAAGGCCTGTGATATATGTCAAAAAACAGGTAAACCATCGCCGGGGGACGAGATTCCTTTGAATCCACAAATGATGTTGTAGCCCTTTGAAAAGTGGGCGATCGACTTTGTAGGACCTATCAAACCTCAAGGAAAGACGGGTGAGAGATACATTATCACCACGATAAAGTACTTAACTCATTAGGTAGAAGCACAACCGCTAAAAGATTGCATAGCCGCCATGGCTGCGAATTTTCTGTTCGAACACGTATTGACACAATTTGGATGTCCAAAGATCCTGATGAGCAATTGCAATACACATTTCTTGAACGAAACATTTAGCGTGCTGACAGAAGAATTTCAGGTGTATCATCAAAAAAGCACACATATCACCCCCAAGCCAATGGAATGGTAGAAGCATTTAACAAAATACTGGAGACTGCGCTGACCAAAGCATGAAATGCGTAGCGGAGTGATTGGGACCTACACGTTCCTGTAGTACTATGGGCTTATAGGACAACGTGCAAGAAACTAACAGGCCAGATACCTTTCCGATTGGTCTATGGTGTGGAAGCTGTCATGTCAATGGAGTATATTGTGCCTAGTCTGCGCATAGCAACGATCATAGGTATGATGGACCACAAAGCCCTGGAAGAGAGGCTCACATAGTTGGAAGAACTTGAAGAAGAACGGTTCCTCATTGGCTTCCATCAACAGGTAAAAAAGCAGTGCGAAAAGGCCTAGCACGATCGCCATATTAAGCTGCAAACCTTCAAGGTATTTAAATAATTTAGTGTTACTATATGACAGTAAGTTTGATAAATTCCCGGGAAATTTTAGAATGCATTGGCTGAGACCATATGTTGTTAAGGAGGTCAGAGAGGGAGGCGTGGTGCAGCTGGTAAAGCTAAATGGAGAACCTTTCCGAGGCAAAGTGAATGGTAGTCACTTGAAGCCATACACGGGTGGCCCGACTATCTAACTAGCCAACAGAAGCACAGCCTTCACGCTCCAAGTAGATGGAAGAAGGCATGGGACTATAAACAAATGCAGGGGATGCAGGAATAGATGTAGGGAAGCAGTTTCGACACCGCGGTCTGAAAACAACGTGTACAAGAGATTCAACAGGCAACCGTTCAGTGCGCTGTTGACCTTGAAGCTATTCGAGCAGAGTTAGAGGGTCTCCACATGAAGATCTGTGAACTAACAGAGTGACTCGAGGGTGAGTCATGATGTTTGTGTTGGGGGCCTGTTGGGAATAGAATCCCCCCAAGGCATGCTCTGGGACTTAAAGCCCAAGTTTTGATTAAGTCCATTGTAAAGACTCTGTGATTTGTGGGTGCGGCATGTGAAGTCATAATAGAGTCACAGGGTTGTCCACCCCTGGTTTTGTAATGTAATGTCGGTTTGAAAGATCTACCCATGGTTCGTGGACCATGGGATTGTATAAATAGAGCGAGACTCTAAGTGTAGAAAGATAATCTAAGCATGATGAGTCTAAGGGATTGATGAAGCATTGAGTCAAGTGTAAATCATGTCTTTGGGTCATAGAATAGGAGAAGGTTCTGTAGCTGAGTGCGCAGAGGCCTAGTAGTCCACAGCTAAGTGCACAGACCCCTGCAGCTGAGTGCGCAGGGCAGGTTGACCCTGTAACCACGGGAAGAATTAATAAAAAGAAGTTATACCATATTTCTGTGTATCTTTTCCTATTTTATGTACTATTGGGTATGAATTGCAAGTTTACTATTTATTTGCTGCGTGAATTCATGTGAATGTGTTGTATAAATAAATATAACATAAGGCATCCATTTATGCGAAGATAACTAACTGGTGTAATAAGATAAGTAAGATCTCGAGTGTGACTTAGGGAAATAGTGTAGAGCCCTGCTCTAGCAGCACGGAATCCCCACAGCCCCGGGTTAAGGTTGCGCAAAGGCGAATATATCAGCGCACGAAGGCCAGGGAAGTGCGCAAAGTAACCTGTGTGAAGGGACTAACAGTTGGACCAAATCAAACCTTAAGACATCTCAAGGGTGCAGAAACCTAGTTCCAGCACCCCCCCATACTACTTCGAGTGAGACCTTAGTCCGCACTCCACGGAATGTTGCCAAAAGGGCTAGTAGTATAGGGATTTGTTTTGCTAATTAACTCTGAACCTAGGTTAGGCCACAACAAGCCAACAGTAGCTTAGAGGAGATCGAATTATTTCCTTGGGAAAATTCCCAGGAAATTGATGCCCTAGGTGACCTAATGGGGCTACACTTGGGGAAAAAGGGGAAAATAGTAAAAGAAAGGTTAAAATGATCACCCTTTTAAGGGATCAGTGCCTAATTCACTTGAGGATATGGAATCAAGGACAATGATGAGTAAGAACTTGGTTTCTTGATAAAGGATGCTTGGAAAGTGAGCTTCATCCAATGTTGAGAGAAAGAAAAGAAAAGTGACATTCAATAATTTATACTTCAAAGAAAATGTTGCAAGCTTATCGAGACAAATAAATCTCTAGGACATTTCATTCATATAACATTGGCCAATACTTTAGATTATCTAAAACATGCTTAATTCCACATTTCAATTATGCAGCAACTAGCCCTAATTTTAGCGGTATATAGAAACAAGAATAACCACGTAAAAATTTAGTTACAATGTTATACAATATATCCAACCAAAAATTTGTTTGAAAATATGAAGCTCCAAGATAGAAATAGCCCAAATACATACATCAAAATTCATTCATCCTCCAAAATAATCCTCCAAGGAAAAAATGTGAAGTTCTCTAAAGATAGAGAGATCCCAAGTCAAGTGAGGATACAAATGAACATATATAACATCAATATATAGCCTCCTAAGGAGTTCAAATTAGCCTATGGGCTCCTAATGATAAAATAATGTGCAAATAATAACCCGTATTCATGACAAGGCCATCATACTAGCTCATAATGTAAAAACAAGCCTCACAAGGGGCCAAAAAATGATGTATTCATGTCGTAGGGACCTCCAAAGGCTAAATAACATCCTGAAGTGCCATATTGAGGAATAAATTCCTCAGAATATGATGGACAAGGAGGTGGCCCCTTGATCTCTAAGTAGAAGACCTGTGGTGCTCTCAATGGGTCTAAGGACACATCAATGACCCCATGGGTCTCCATATGAATGGAAGATGCTTGTATATCCTCCACAATTGTCCAAGTGGTGTAATGAATGCTTCCATAACACCGTACAAGTGTTGGTATGCCTGCCAAGAGTGTGGGGCTCCTGTGGGGTCTTGTTGGGCATAGTGTACCAATCATGGCAACATCGTCCCAAAAGTAGATTGCTAGTAGTCTCTGAACATCCATGAAGATCTTTGGAGTGTTCTCTACTACTGTGGAGGCACATGGCTCTCTATGCACACCCTAGATGTGCCAATGTGGACCTTTGGGGGTCAGGATCCCATATAGGGAAGCCATATCCAAATCGAAACCATCTTCAATCCTACATAAGATCCAATGCATCCCCTAGGCTTCCAATACAATTAGTCATTAGAATAATCAAGTAAAAGAGCTTGCAAATCATGGATAGAAAAGTGGGCACTTCATAATGGCATGCCCTTATGTAGTGGGCTTGGTCCAAATTGGATCCATGAAGATTATCAAAGTGCCATGACTGTATCAAATCAGGACAGACTTTGAATTTATGAACAAAGAGCGATCAGGAAGACGTCTAGATAGTGGCAGTTTGCGGCCAGCAAGGAACAACGAGGAACTTGGTCAAAGCGTGTTGACTGAGGCCCATGGAGATCACGCAGGAGGCAAAACTAGTAGTTGGGAATCCTGGATCGGGAAACGGAGGAAATTTCTGATGCGCAATTAGCGCGCTAATCGCGCATCACTGGGCAAAACCCCTCGAGAAGGAAAAAACCTGGAAGTGCTTGGTCACATGGAAGCCAGGAAACAGTGAGGAAGGCGCTAAGGCGAAAGGTGGGTCCCATGCTCCAAAACTAGCGATATATCAGAGGTATCCTTGGGTGGTAAGTGGATTTTGCAGAAAACGAGCGATTCCATTCATCACACGATGCGTGTCCAGCATATGAGAGAGAAAACCACCTCTCATCACGCGCTAATAGTCGAGCAAGTCAACCGCGTGAAATGAGCGAACACCATAAGATCTGGGGGCTCCAGATCTGACGGCGGAGATTGCACCTGATGGAGGAACTGGATTTGACAAGGGAATTAAGCCGCAACACATAAAAGTCTGACGTCTGATTTTACCGCAGAGTTGGTAGATGAGTCATTCCATAGTGTAAATGAAATAACGAACTGTTGAGGACAAGCTGGCGCAGTTCGTCAGAGGACAAGTGGTCACTCCCTGTGAACCGTTGGCGACGATGCAGAGGCAGGGAACTCCAAGTGAACAGTAGCAAGCGATCTGAAGGGGTGGAAGAGGAAGCAAACAGTCAAGGACAAACTGGCTTTAAGCCATGAACAGACAGAGAACAGAACACGAAGACAGAGAAGAGAAGAGCACGAAGACAGAGAGAGTGAGAGCAAAGAAAAGACAATGAATCAAGAAGCAGAAAACAGAGAGCCGAGCTGACTTAAGACAACATCGAGCAGACAGAAAGCTTGAGAGGTTCAAGCAATCCCTGTGAGGATCTGTCGGGAATTGAGTACCACATTCGACTCCTCCCATTAAAGACCAGAGAGGTCAAGACTTGGAAAGGAAAAGAGTCTGTGCACTCTAGTGGCTTGGGGAATCCAAGAACCACCCTACCAAGTGTTATATGTTTCAGGAGACTCAAATTGAGCTCCTCACTGTAAATCTCTGCTTTCAAGATGCAATAAATGAAGGCCACCACTGAAAGCTGGACCGGAGATGTAGCCCTGGAGGATAGGGTCTCCTTATTAATTTGTTGTGTTCTTGTATTTGCTTACTGTGTTTCTCTTACTATTTTCCATTTTCCAGTGTCTGTGTATTTTCCAATCTGATCAATTCGTTGCCTAAAGTAACATAGACACACACCAGCACATGAGTTTGTAATACCTTCACTCATTAATTCTTTAACTGAGGTCACTCATGAGTGATTTTTAGATCAGGGCTTTGGCATGTGCTAGTGTCTCCAAGTTCCAAAGGAAATTATCCAAGTACCTTATTGGGTAGTTTCATCCCTTAGAGGGGGTAGTGTGTCCAAGGTACATCCTTCTAATGGGGGTCGCAAGTGTCAAATGGGTGATATGGAATAAGGAATGAGAGGGGTAGACCTAGGCCACATACTAGGGCATAGGTGTAGCTGAATAAGGGGAATCCCATACCTAGTATATAATGTATAGGAGGGAGTGGTCATGGTAAATGATGTGCCCCGAACTTGATTTTTCCACCCTTCTTTATATGCCTTTTTCCTTTTATGAATTTTCTTTAATTAACTAATCGGGGCTCAAGGGACAAGAGCATGATGTGTATAATATAGCAGTGATTACCCCCTTTGAGTCATGACAATTCATTTCGCTCCAGGAGTTGTGATAATCATGGGTTCCTGAGTGATAGAGGAGGCTCATCTAGGGCCTATGGAACTAGGGTGATGGCAATGGATGGGGTAGCGCTCATGTGTTGTCTTTTTCCTACATGCTAAATATGTTTTTCCTGATCATCTTTTGCATTTTGTGGTACAAATTCCTATTAAATGTGGACAATTATGTTGTTTCCTCTTTTTCAGTTGCTTCACCCTCCAAGGCATCATTCTAAGCTTGACTAAAGGTGCGGGCAAGGGGATAAGGGAGGCTAACCCTATGTGGACCTAGAACCAGAATGTGGACCCAGGTGGGAGAAATGATGAATGGGAGTATAGTGAATGGAACATGAGTAGTATGTGCAGGAAAAGGAGCGAGACCACGCACCCAAAGTCGGGGTTTCCCAAGTAGTACCACCCTAGAACCAAATGGTCAATAAAGGAGATCCCACTGGACTAATATCCAAGGGTAACAACTAAAAGGGATCAAGGAGACAAGAGTACAAACTAACCCCACTATTTTCGCAAAATTCCCCCATTAATCCATACCCATAAGTATCCATGTTAAGTAAACACAATACTCAATTATCAAATTAAAAGACATACCTTTAGATTCAAGAGGCCCACCTTCAAACATACGATCAATACATGTGGGCTTAGGAACCACATTGTTGGCTCAGGTGTTAGAGAAATGGCACAATGAGCTATTAGGAGGCATCAAGGGGTTATTAGCTACCATCTAAGGACTATCATGGAGAAAAACATTCTCCTAGGGATATCATCCACAAAGTGGTGGGTAACATATGGCTTCAACTGGGACATGATCTCATGAAGGAGTGGACTGCTTGAACAGGAGGTCATGAGAACTCCAACAATCTCTTGGTCACCGCAGACCTATTATATACACATGTCAAAGATCAAATGCATGGGGAAACATGTTTTTCGTAGTGTTTGATGATCACCCATGCTTAATGTTAGCCCATAAACCAACAAGAAACAAGATGTGCAATTTCTTTTTCTTATGTATTCAATCTAGCCTATCATGAGAAACATCACATGCAATTAGTTCTAATGCAAAAATCATCATGCAATTCATCCTACCCTAACATGCATATAGTAATGTTAATACTAAGTGTAATCATAAAGTGAGTGCGACCGACATTTTATCACATCAACATACATATGCCTGTCAGTATGATTAATCATGTAGCAACCCCCAAATCGAATGTGGACATAGTCACATGGTGGATGAGGTTGGGTGGAAGTCGGCAAAATATCATCTCCATTTGAGGTAGAGGGAGGTCATAGGAGAAAGAAAATTGGTCAATCTAGAGGTCCAGGGCTCTCCTTCTAGGTGCAAATGGAGGAATGAATAATCACTATCGAGAACTCCTCATCACAATCACTTTTTATACTATGATGCTTTAAGGATGTCATACAGTTGCAATGCGAGGGGAATTAAGGGTGAGAGAGAGAAGGAGTGCAACAAACAAGTTTTCCAATGTGATGGTCACCTAGGAGAGGGGAGGTTGCGGAGTGATCATGATACTGAGGATGGGTCAAAGGGGATAAAGTATATTCAATGAAAGGATCATCATTGACACCATATTCAGAAAGGGGAAAAAGGGCATGGTCACTCGAGGTGATACCAAAAGGGATGAGGGACTTACTTGAGGAAGACTCAAGGTGGTGAATAGGAGGGGAAGACAAAGGGGAGGGTGAAGTGTCATATCCAACGGGTTTTCCTTCCCCACAATCTAAAGGCTCAAGTGATTTGAATACATAATCATAAGGTGGGTTGGTAAGAGCCTCATTTCTTTCCTCATTATAAATATTAAACATTGGGCCTTCATCAAAAGGAGAGTTGATTACTTCCATCGAAGGTTGTCCTTCTTTATGCAAGGGAAAATAATAATTATCCTTCCCAAGGGTATCAATGGGTATGTCACATAGATAGTGCCTGAGTGGAAAGGGAGACCAATCTCATCCTCATCCTCATCCTCCTTGTTGGTGTCATAAATGGGAGCACAATCAAATTAAGGACCAATTTCCCATTTCTCCTTTTCAATGTGGAAATAATCTTCAATGTCACTTTTCAAGGGGCTAATGGGATCATCTCTCTCAATATTTTCAAAAGAGGATTCATCGGGAGTAATATCCTTGAGAAAGGTGGGGTTGGTCTCAATTTCAATTTCCATAAATTCATCTTTCCTAGCACATGTGTCCTCAAAATCATCCTGCTCATCCCTTAGTCCCAACAAGGACTGGTCTTCATTCTCATCATCGAAGTCATCTTCATCTTGGTTTGTTGAAAAACGTGACCTTTCTTCTTCTCTCTTCTCTTGAAGAACAATGGCTAAGGTATTTTTTACATGATTCTGGTAGTATGCTTCTAAGAGGAGAGAATTAGTAGGGTTCTCTTTATATTTACATTTCATCTTATGAAGCTTCACTTCTTCATTATATAAGCAGGAGAATACTTCATTAGAATTATATTCCCTTACTACCTCCTTGCCTGACCTGCTATATTCATCCATTCTTTCTCATGTGATTTGGAGGCTTTCAGGATCCAACTCTTCATCATCTTTAGAGGAGATGTCTTTCACTCCATTGTTATTCACACTCAATTCCATAATTGATATTTTCTCATCATCCCCATCTTCTTGGTCATCTTTCTCATCCAAATCCTCATCTGGTAATGGGATGTATGTTTACTTGATCTTGTTAGACAAGGAATTAAATGCACCAGTATAATAGACAAGCTCCAAGAAGAGATAATATGTGGACCCTTATTCATACTCCTTTCTTACGCTTTCGAGGCTTTACCTACTTTGGTCATAAACAATGAGTATGGATTCATTGTTCTCTATTAGATGATCACAAACCTCAGACCATGACTTCAATCTTTTCCATAGGTCTTGTTCTTCTTTGGGGCTAATGTTGTGGATACTTTCTTCAACCATTTTTCATGATATTTCATATAATGTTAAAATGGAGTCGCCAGGGTGAATTAAAATTCCTTCACAAATGCCTGCCTCACCCTACAAGCATTGACTTTAGAGTTCAATGAGGAACTAGGACTTCATTCCTCCAATGGAGTCGCCGATAATGATATGTCAATATGTCATATGTGTTGGAAATACTGAGAGGGGGGGTGAATCAGTATTTCTTTTTTCGACTATTGTTTTACCAGTGAAAACATTTATATGCAGAAGGCAAGATGAATAACAAGAATAAATGCTTTTATTCATATAATCTTTGTAGTAAAATAGATACAATATATAAGTGGTTGAAATCAGTTGCCAAGCACCAACTTAGACTTTTTTGAGGCTTCAACCTCCAGAGCTCCAACTCTATTTCACCAAGACAACAATCTTGGACTTAGGAGCACCAACTCCCAAGGACTTCAATCCTTCTAGTTCCTGAGACACCAATCCCAAGGACAACAATCCTTCTTACTTCTAAGGCACCAATCCAAAGGACTCTAATCCTTCTTACTTCTGAGGCACCAGCCCCAAGGACTCCAATCCTACTTACTTTTGAAGCACCAATCCAAAGGACTCCAATCCTTCTTGATTTTGAGGCACCAGCCCCAAGGACTCCAATCCTACTTACTTCTGAAGCATCAACCCCAAGGGTTATGACCCAATCTTGTCAAGGCACATTTGACAGTAATTTTCTACTCTCAGAACTCTTCATTACTGAGTTTTGTCTGTATACAACTTCAGTGTAGTCTCCATGCTACAGCATCGATGGCAACCAGTCTTCTTATGAAGGAGTCTTTTCAACTCTTCATACTGTCCACACAAAGTCTCTAATAGCCTTCGTGCTCTCTAATAATGTCTTCACGCAACTTTAGTCAATCTACTGTTAGCTGCACTAAGCACTGCATAAAGAACAACTTTCTATTCAAGCATCTATTCTAATGTCACAGTGAATGCTTCAGCATGACTTCTTCTCTGCTGGCTACTTCTCCCTTCAATTGTCTCCTGTCTTGTTGGACCTTCGGCGCTTTTTTCTTTTCTGTTGGACCCTCTGCTATGGCCTCTGTTTTCTCCAACTGTTTCAACAATACAACCACACACTATTCTCTGTTTTTTCCTATTTTTATGCATTCCTCATGCCTCTATTTGTCGGTTTCCTCTTTTCGCTGGCTCTTAGGCTTCCTCAATGCTCGCTTATCCTATCATATTCCTCCTTGGTCGCTGTCATTTCCTCTACACTCGCTTGCTTCTTCGGCTTCCTGGCTTTCGGTTTCCTCAGTCTATTCGAGCGTTCCAATATTCGTAGGAAACGTTCAGGAGGAAGAGAGGCCATATTACAGAGAAATGTTGCCTATTAAAAGATATAAGAGAGATCCCTTTTTTTCAATAACGTTCATACACAGGACTTCAGTGCTTACAGAGGCTTTCATTTGGAGAGATTGTACCATCAAGGCGAGCCCACACATCACGTTACCATCGCAATCGCAACCGGTATCGTTCCACCTTACTGAACTATCGGAACCGTTATCATATGCATTTTTGCCTTCACACTGGACGGAAGGCCAACATTCAAATACATAGAAAATATGAGAAAAACCACGAGCGAAGTGCTAAGGGCGGACTTCAAAAATATTGCTCTCACATCTATAACTGCTTCGGGTCCGCCTTGTAATCGAAATCGGCAGTTGCTAATGGTCGATGGTCGATGGCCGATGGACGCGATATGACATTAAGCCAAATTGCAATGTTTCATCAGGTCGGGTCTTGCAATTGCAATTGACACTTGTAGGAGGACAGGGCTTTACAATGTATGCGATACATGACTCCTGATATGACGGATGCGATATTATTATTAAGCCATGTTACAATGTGTGAGCGGGTCCGCATATATGTATCGCAATCGGGGGTTTGGTGTGATGGCACATAGCTGAACCGCCGATTAGCATATCGCCGATATATCTGTATGTCACTGTCAGGGGTTTGGGGTGATGGCACATAGCCAAACCGCCGATTTACACTGTCACCGATATATAAATAATATATATATATATATATGCCGCTCTGATAGTGTATTCCACTATAGCTCAGTCTTCCGCCTCCGATAGTGTATTTTCCTATATATATGTTTTGGCCTCCGTTTGCCCCTCCAGTAGTGTATTCTATGCATACTTATATAAATTCTGCCTTTTCCGATCCAATAGTGTATTTGCATATAACAAAGTCTTTCTGCCCTCGATAGTGTATATAAAATCCAACTAAGTCTTTCTGCCTCCGATAGTGTATATGCATGTATATATATTTTTTTGCCACCGATAGTGTTAAATGCATATATAGATGGGTTTTGGCTTCCGGTAGCTCCCGATAGTGTAAATGCATCCTTTGCTCCTCCGATAGCTCTATTTTGCTTTCTCCGATGGCTCTGATAGCTCTATTTGCTTCCTCCATTGGCTCTGTCTGCTCTTTGCTCTGTTTGCTCCTCTGGTGGCTCTGTCTACTCCTCTTGGCTCCTCTGATGACTCTGTTTGCTCCTCTTGTTGCCCTGTACTTCTTTGGGCAATATATTATATATATATATATAAGTTTAATAATATAATATATATAATATAATAATATATAGAGTATATAGATATATATGGCTCCCTCCGTAGCCCTTGGTCTTCTTGGCATCGTATATACATGTAATGCTCTTCCCTCCTCTTGCTCCAATGTGGCTCCTAATGGCTTGCATGTTTCCCAAGAGACCTCCTCTGTTTGTTCTGATATTCTGTAATATGCCTCTCTTTCTTATGGCTTGGCTATCCTGATGGCCTTGCTCCTGTCTCTTCATGGATCTGCTCTGCTTCCCCTTAGCTTCATATCGTCATCTAGTATCTAGAATATTTCCATATTGACATCAATGACAACCTAGGTCAACAATCTCCCCCTTTGTTATTGATGGCAATATTCTTCTTGTCTCCCCCTTTGACATCAATGGCAAAGGAGTGCTCTAGGACTCCCCCTATCAAACTGCTTCTATTCTTCATGAATGGTAGATTTTCATGGGTCTGTGACACCCCCTATCATAGTGCTCTTCTTCATTTACTGAAGGATTGATGCTTTATCATCAATTAGCACATTATTCCCTCTTCATGTCTCAGAACTACTCTATCATGGCTTCAACAATGCTTAAAGATGCTCTACTTCAATGCTTTCAATCAAATTGCAAATAGCCATACACCAAGTGTCCAAGTCCAAGCTTCTATGCTTCAATCCATATTGCTATCTCCACAGGCAGAATTGAGAGACCTTCATAGTCTGAATCAGGAGAAAATGCCACTGAGATTGTCTTGCTTGCTATCTTTCTTCAGTTCTAAGTTCCTTTGTGTCTATGTACTTCTCCTTAAGTCACTGCCATCCAATATTCAATCATCATTGCATTTGGATGAAATGGTGAGGGGTTGTGCCTTACTGTTGCTATATTTTCTCAGTGACTAGTCTTAGCATACGTTATATTTGACTGTACAACATTCTCCTTTCTATGAGCCATCTTTTCCTTGTGTTCTTGTACATATCTCAGCAAGTTATTTCCTCTTAGCAAATTTAGATATCCAGTCTGTGACTGGCTTTTAAATACATTTGTTGATTTTCATCTTCATGCAATGCTTCAGTTTTGTTATATGCTGCCAGCTGCTCTTACTTCAAACTCCATTCCAGATGTATCTGTTTGTTTGAAGGTTGCCTCTATTAGTGTCCAGAATTTATCTGTTCTCACATTAAATCCCTGAGCCAAGACATAAACTTTTGTGATAACAGCACCATAATTGTTTGCCCTATTTCTTTAGTATTAGATGACATTCTTTGTTGTTCCAAATACTACTTAGAGAGTAAGTGGAAAGAATCTTTAAAAACAGTCCAAGGAATGGTTACAGGATCATGTCCTTCAATGGAGTACTCCTAAGAAATGATCTTCATCAAAGAATGATTGTTAATATAGCTCAATAAGGATTTCATAGGAACCATTTCACTAATAGCTTTTGCAATAATGATCAAGAATCATAGGCTCCTCCTAACTATAGCATCATCTCTTTTGGTAGAGTCTTCCCATCAAATGCCTAGATTGTCAAAATTCAGGCCAATGACATATGCTGTTGGCTGGAGAGCTCAAGGGACTTTTGGATTTTATTTGCTTCCTTCTCCATACTTGTGTAACTTTCTTATTTTGCATGATTCTAGCTTGTGTAAGAGCCAAAGTTAAGTTACAATCACGTGCCATATGACCAATGTTATTACACTTGAAGCATTCTACATTGTTCATGAATAAGAATTCATGATTTCTTCCTGCATAATTGTTTCCTGGAGATTGTTGGGGACTATAATATCTATCTTTATGATATGCTTTACAGTCTTTTGCCATGTGACCAAAGTTTGTACAAGAATAACAATAACCAAAAAATGAACTTTGGTACCTGGGAGATGGAGATTTCCTTGATGTACTTCTGAAGCTTTTTTTCCTTGAGATCCTTTGATGATAACCATTGCCTCTCGTATCTTTGACATCATCTATATTTCTTCTTGGAGCAGGATTTCTTCAATTGTAGCCTTGGTTTTTCTCCTTGCCTTTGCTGGAACTAGGAGCATCACCATTTCTTTCTGGCTTCTTCACATCCCTTTTCTTTAAAGCATTTTCATTCTTGTTTGAGGATTCACCTGCATACACGAGACCTGATTTATCAAATGGACATATGTGATAGTTGAGTGTGTCATCTAAGGCTTAAGAGCTCTTCAAGATTTTGTTCATCCCTTCAACCTTCGTTCTGAGGAAGACAATCTCTTCTTCCAATCTTTCACACTCATTATTATTCTTAGCAAGTTGTTTCTCAGTTTCTTCCTTGATACGAGTAGCTTCACATGTTTCAACCTTGAGAATATTGATGTTAGATTTTAATTTGAAGATTTCTCCATCCTTTGCTTTTAGTTAACAGATCATGGTGTTTCTTTCCTTTCTTGCTTCATCAACCTGTTCTTCTATGACATCCAATGCTTCCTGGTAGGATTCAAAGAAACTCTCCTAGGTTGTAGCTCAGATATGCTTGGTAACATATAATTTCAACTTATTGTTGCATGGTTTAATGGAAGAAATGATGCTTTTTTAGGCCAGATAACCACTTCTACTTTGTTTCACTCCAGACATGCATGAACACCCCCAGACTACAAGGCTTTAGACCACCAAATGCTCACAGTTTAGATATTGGGTGAATATGGAGAATACTAACCACACCAACAGATGCACAAGACCATGTGATGGCCGATTACAACTAGTAAAGAAGCTTGTAAATCTATTCTACTGATGCACAGACGGGTGGAAAGTGAGAAGTTAACAACAAAAGAAGCTTGTATTAGCTGAAAATGAAGACGAGACACTACAAGTGACAAAATATCTACAGTCTCCAGAAGTTGAACCTTACATCAAAATACCAACCACCAACCCTAATTACATATTGTTTCTAGGTATTTATAGATTTTACATTACAAGGGCACTTGGCTATTTATGTATGGAGGGGTCATAATTGACCACCAACTGCGTTTAACTTCCTGATGGAGTCTCTAAACATGCTCGCTTGCTTCAGTGGGTAAATCTGATCTATTCAAGTGTTGTGTTGTCCTCTTAGGCAATTGGAGTGCTCGTACCAGTGGGTTTCCATAACTGATAAATTCATTTGTAGCGTCGTGCTCTGTCATTTTCTCTCCTGTCCATGCTTTCTGTTGAATGTGGTTGTTGGGGACTAACTATGATGGATACTTTCATGCTAGTCACCTTCCTTCTTCAAGCACAAAATGGATGGAGGACGCGGAATGCATGGCAGGTGGACGATACGGATGAGTGGGAAGGATGACCATCAGATTGGGGAAATGGATGGCGGAGATGGCGTGGTGGGGGATATTGGACGAGGTGGGAGTGGGTTGAATTTGGGCCATTAGATCTTAGGCGGACAGATCAAACGGTGATCGAGAGGCGAGGTTACGTAGTCATTATTGGGCAAGAGTGGTTTAGTCGGGCAGTAACGGTATTGATTGCACCACTTTCGGGCCCTAAGCGATAAAAGGACGGGACCGCACGATTCCACTCAGTGGTTGACACGTAGTGGCAGATGAGAGAGAAAAACCTCTCTCATCGTGCGCTAACGTTCAATCACTTTGCTGGCACGATAACTGCGAAGGCTGTCAAATCTCGGTGGAGATGATCTGACGGTGGGGATTTGATCGAGCGGATTATTACTTCAGGTGCAATGAGAGTCGTTGGATCGGCGGGGAAGATCAACAGCGGAGATAAAAGGAGATGATTTATAAAGGTGCAAAGCCATATGGTTGAGGTTTTATGGCGGGTTTAGGCTTTGCACTCGGGGCTTAAAGGCAAAGGGGCTATTATGCTGGGTTTAGGAGGAAAATAGGGTAACAGAGGTGGTAGAGAATAAGTGGGGTAAAGGAAAAAGGAGAAAGTGACCACTGTGAGCTTTCCTTTGAGTGCAACCAAGCAGACCAAGCTTATCTTTGACCTTAGAAAATCATCGTTATATAGTAGAGCTAACACTGTCTCCTTCTGGGGATGATATCCTCCCTGCGAGGTCTCAAGAACTGTAGACCACTGCCTTCATTCAAAAACAAGATTAAAAACACTGCCTGGTATTCCATTGGGCATGGATTCTATTTAAGCCTACACTAAAACCTGGTAAAAATAACATATTTACAACATTAAGGCCTGAAGACCTTAAACAACATAAATTTTCAAAAAACACCCATTAACTGAGCCATCAAAAACTGTCTCTCTTTCCACACTTTGCAGCATGAAAGTGTTGTTCCCCTGGATTTGAGTGATGACAAAAGGTCCAGTCCATAGAGCATCGAACTTCCCGTGGTTGCCTTTCTTCTCCTTCAGTGCATCCCACTTAAGAACCAAGTCTCCAACTTGAAAACTATCTATCTTTGCCTTTCTGTCAAAGGATTCCTTGATCCTCTTTTGATGTGCTGCAGACTTTTCAACTAGCTACTCTCTGATTTGATGAACTTGGGCCAAGTCACTGATCCTCTTAGACATGTCATTTTCCTCATTCTACTCTTCCTGCAAGAATTTTGCCACAGGGAGGGTCAACTGAATTGGGAATGTAGCCTTAGTGCCACATACTAGCTTGGGAGCTCCGTGTGGATCTCTTGGTAGTCACTCTGTCATCGCACAATGCAAATTTTAGCTTGGAATCCAAATTCCTTTTATTTTCTTCTAGCAGCTTCTTGATTATCCTTATCAGGCTCTTGTTGGATGATTCTGCTAGGCCATTACCTTGAGGTTAATATGAGGTGGAATGAACTAGCTTAATGCCCATTGAGTCACACATGTCCACCAATTCTTTTGCCCTAAAAGCTGTTGCGTTGTCTATAACCAACTTATGTGGACAGCCAAACTTGGTGAAAATGTTTTCTGTCAAGAATTTCATGACCACATGGTGATCAACTTTCCTAGTAGGGATGGCCTCAATCCATTTAGTAAAGTAGTCAGTGGCTACTAAGATCCATCTATGCTGGCCACTAGAATGTGGATTAATTTCTCCTATGAAATCCAAAACCCACTGCTGAAAAGGGCCACTAGCATGTATTGGTTTTAAGGGCAGGGACTTCAACTGTTGTTTTCCTTCAAACCTCTGGCACCTGTCACAAGATTTAACAAATGAAAAGGCATCAGAAAACAAAGTGGGTCAATAATACCCAACTCTGAGAATCTTGTGGGCTATGGTTTTCCAGTAGTGATTTCCTCCACATATGCTGGAATGAAACTGATGCATGACCTCCATAGATTTCTCTTTGTCCAGACACCTCAAAAGAATTCCAAAGGGGTCCCTCTAGTAGAGCAAGTTT
Source organism: Pinus taeda (assembly GCA_000404065.3). NCBI lineage: Eukaryota > Viridiplantae > Streptophyta > Pinopsida > Pinales > Pinaceae > Pinus > Pinus taeda. Next base: position 92,118 of record APFE030077236.1, read on the forward strand.
CCATGAATGCAATACTTGGCTACTCTGAGCTTAATAGTCCTAGCTTGGCTTGAACTTAGGCCTGGGGGAACTTCTAGCTTCAGCAAAAATTGAGCTATTGAAGAATACCATTCACAAGAAGCTATATTTTCAGCCAATGAGTGGTTCTGTCCTGGTTCAGCTGTGTCTCCTCCTGCCTGTCTGATATTCGAGATTGTGCCTACACAATTCATGTCCAGCATCCTACAATTTTCTTCAGCCATTAGCTTGGCAAGGCCTTGACCTCTAACAAGCTTGGTGGGATTCAATTCTATGTTGAATTCAATAAGCTTTGCAATCCATTTAGCCCCTCTTCCATCAACATCAGGCTGTGTTAGGACATCCTTTACTAAAGCAGAGGGCACATATGCGTTACCTTGGAATGAAAAATGTATATTCTGAAATCTTTCAAGGATTTGATAAGGGAATAAGCCTGTTTTTCGATGATATCATACCTCAGTTCAGCATCCCTTAATGTTTTGCTAAAGAATGCCACTGGATGCTCTGAGCCCTCATCATCTTTCTGCAATAAGACTACTGCAAGGGTGTCACCTGAAGCAAATGAAAAGATCTGGAACTCCTTGTTATAATATGGGCTGATCAAAGTGGGAGCTTCCATAATAGCTCTCATGATGGCTTCAAAAGATCTTCTTGTTGCATCAGTCCATTTGATCTATGACCCCTTCTTCAGCATGGAGGTGATGTGTTTTACAAGTTCTGCAAAAATAAGAATAAACCTCCTTACAAAGTTTATTTTGCCCAGAAAGGATTGGATGTCCTTTTTTTATCTTGGTACAAACCAGGTCTGTATTGCTTTCACTCTTTTTGGGTCAATTTTGACACCTGCAGTAGAAACAATCTGTCCAAGGAGCTTGCCCTCTTCTAAAGCAAAATGTGACTTTTTAGGATTCACTGATATCCCAAACCTCCTGCACTTCAGAAATACTTTCTTCAAATGTTGCAAATGGTCTTAATGGCTGCTGGAGTATAATGTTATATCATCTAGGTAGACAAGGACAAACTTATCCTTCTCTCCTACAAATGTTATATCCATAGCTCTCTGAAAGGTAGCTCCAGCGTTCATCAGTCCAAAGGGCATTTTAGAGTACATGAAAGTACCCCAAGGAGTGGTGAATGCACTCTTTTCTTGGTCATCAGATGTACAGCAACTTGGTTATACCTTGAAAATCAATCCAAGAAATACATCACTTTAGCTCCTGAGACTTTATGCAACAAATGCTCCATCTAGGGCAAAGGATAGTTATCTTTTTTGGAACACTTGTTCAGGTTTCTGAAATCAATGTAGAGCCTGATTTCTCCACTTTGTTTCCTCACTACTACCAAATTTGCTACCCACTTTGAATATCTCATAGGGACTATGATTTTGGCAGCCAACAACTTCTTGATTTCTTTTTCAATTAGGGGAAGGAGCAGAGGATTTATGTGCCTCAATTTATGCTTGAAAGGGATGGTGTCTTTCTCCAATGGGATCTTATGCTGGATAATCTTTTTATCAAAAGTTTTAAGGTCACTGTATTCCCAGGCAAAGACATCAGCAAATTGCTTCATCAAGGTGCAATATTCAGAACTTTGGGCAGTAGACAGATGGGTGGACAGATTTATATACTTTGGATGATCTGGACTCCCTATGTTATGCCTATGGACTGCAGATTGATCTTCTTTTTGGGCAGCCTTATAAGGCACATTATTTTGGTCAAACAGCTTCTCTAGAGGCACTAACCCTTTGGGTATATGATTGTTAGGTAGCTGTACAATGCTATCACAGCCAATTCTATTCTTTAGCTAGGGCTAAGGACATTCTTCCAAGATTTCATTCTCTTGGTCAATTTGCATTTCAGAGAATTCATCAATGACTTGCAGAAACCTATTTACCTCATCATCATCCTCAAAGACTTTCCAATGCTGGACATTATAAGGCAAGGATGGTCTATATTTTATCTGGACTTCATAAACCAACCTAGGGGGCATGGGAGGGATGAACATGCTAGCAGACACAACAAGGGAATCAACAAAATAATTTTTGACTCTAAGGATATATGAGATATAAAAACTATCAAAAGAGCCTTTAAGTCTCCATACCTCATCTCTGTATGCTTTTAGCCTTGGGTGCATTGCTTGGAATTTTTTGTTCACTTGCTAAATGATAAGGTCAACATCTCCAAACACCTTTATATTCTTGATTCCTCTATCTTTGGCAGCGTTTAAGCCCAATATCAGAGCCTCATACTCTGTTATATTGTTGGTGACCTGAAAAATCAGCTTGAAAGACAGATGAGTGCTTTCTTGTCTTGGAGACACTAACACCACTCCTGCCCCTGTAGTTTCCTTTGAGCTGGCTCCATCAAAGAACATATCCTAAGTTTGTGTCCCTTCATCTTCCATGGCCTGGCCTACTGGTTTCTTGATCTACACTGAGGCCCTCTGGGATTCTTCAATTTGGAGAATACATGCTCCAAAATCAGTGTCCACAACGTAAATGGGATGATTAGTGGGGTTCTTCTCATCACTGATGATATAGGCTAGCTAGGCTTCCCTATATAGCCTTCTGATTTCTCCTCCAAAAACTGGGACAGTGACATAAGATAAATGATTCTGTAAAGTCCCACCCAGTCTTTTAATCCATCCTCTAGATAGCAGCATGCCAAACTTAGGGGGGACATCTACTACCACAATGTCCATCATCATGCTCTTCATGGGCAGCTGAGTTAGGGTGATAGCCAAGTCTTTGATCAACCCTAGACATTTTACCTTCCTTGAATCAAAGGAGAATAAATCATGATATGATCCGGTAATGTCAAGGCCTAACTCTTCCATGACAGCTTTGGGCATCAGATTATGGCTGGCAACAGTGTCTAGTAGGCAGTTATGGAGGATTTTTCCATGAATGGTCAAGGAGACATAAAATGATGGAGAATTATCATTTGTAGGTTTTGTCATTGGGCTAAGCACAACTGCAGGCTAATCATCTTGTAAATTCACATAGTCAGTGGAGGTTTGTGTGGCCTTCAGCTCAAGGGCACCAAGGATGGGCTTTCTAAAGGCCTCACTCTTTACAATTTCTATCAGTGGTACAGATATTTTTAGCTTTTGGACTTTTGATTCAAAACTAAAAGGGGAAGGGGACTTGTCAGGACCTCTTACCTCTTGAGCTAGTGCTCTCAGGATGATAGGATCAGCTGCTGGTCTCTTCTGTATGTTGATCTGCTACTCTGTGGGAACAACAGCTCTTTGGGCATGGCTCTCTTTGGCAATACTCATTCTTGACCTCAAGTTATATCTTTTTTGGTCTTCAGTCTATAGAACAACTTCTCTGTCCCACTCTTGATTGGTCTGGTCCTTGAGCAATGACTCTTCATAGGCAGCTAATGTCAAAAAGGCAGCATTGCCCTTGTCTTCCATGTAATGAATCTCATCCTCTTCATCAAATTGTTCCTCCTCCATGACTACGTTTTGGAAAGGAGTCTTAACCCTTTGTTATTCACTGGCTTCCTTGCCCCTCTGAATGATCTGCAATTGTTCATTTGCTCTTCTGAATGGATTTGGATTTCTAGGAGAAAATGTATTAGGAAGCCTCACTTTCCCAGAATTCTGCTCAACCTTTAGTTTGGAGATTTCAGCAGCCAATGAATCAATTATTTTAGTCATTTTGTATATTTTAGGCTTTGAAGATGTAGAAGAAGAAGAAGCCTCACCTCTTTGCCTCCTTCTATCAGCATGGCCTTTGAGTTTCTTTGCAGCCAGGATATTGGATTCCACCTCTAAGGCTGCATCTTGCATTTCAGCTAGAGTGACACATCTTCTTTCTCTTAATAGCAGGCAGAAATCAGAATCAAAAGCATTGGCATAGGTGAGTTTGGCAGAGATGGGGGTAGGCTTTACTTCAACTAGTATCTTGTTGTACATACGATTGAATCTTTTATTAAAATCATACAATGATTCCCCATTTTCCCTCTTGAGGTTGCCAAACTCAGTATGGTAATATAACAAGTTTTTCTTATCTCCCCAATGCTTTAAAAACACATCATCTAATGCCTCAATGTCTGCTATAGACCTAGGGGTCAGCTCTCTGAACCACTTTCTAGCCTCACCATCAAGGCTTTGGACAAATACTCTCATTCACACATCATCTTCACTGATATCTAGGTTATTAGCATAGCTATAAAAAGACTCAAGGTGTTCTTCAGTTGTTACTCCCTCTGTACCAGTGAACTTAAGCATGTATTTATGATATTCTCGTGCAGACATGGTATTCAAAGGAACATGCAGAACTAGGGGACCATACCTAGCAGCTATGATCCTTTCCATTTTGGTAGGTGCTTGTTGACCTGCCATGACTAGGGTAGATGGAAGGGTGCTGGTCACTTAGATGATAGAAGGCTGAGAAATGAATGACAAGGAAGAAGGAAACTGATGGACTATAGGGGAGGTTTTCTTTGGACTGAGGTCCAAAGGGGAACTTATTGAACAAGGAGCTTTATGAATCTCCAAGAGTATTTCTTCATTGATAGTGCTGGGCTCTATATTTTCAACATGCACATGCTCGTACAGGCCTTTCTTGTAAAGATACATAAGATTGCTCAGGCTTACCTGATCCTGATGCTCCTTTCTCTGATGTTTTTCGCTGCTTGACAATCTTCTCAGGGTCAGGCACTGTGTCAACTGGTGATTTTTGAGGATTTCTCCGAGTGTGCCTCACAAACTGAGCCATAACTGTGATGTGGAGTCACCAAAAGGTTGGTCCTCCCATAGAGTCGCTAGATAGATGATTACAACCAATAATGTGTCTAGACTTTGTCTATCATCAAAGCTAGATCTGTGTCATTCTCCCAGGGAAGCTAAGGTTCAATCTACTCTCCCCGGCAACGGTGCCAATTATGTTATGATTCCAAGAAACTCTCCTAGGTTGTAGCTCGGAGATGCCTAGTAACAAATAATTTCAACTTATTGTTGCATGGTTTAATGGAAGGAAATGGAAGGAATGATGCTTGTTCAAGCCAAATAACCACTTCTACTTTTTTTCACTCTAGACATTTGTGAACACCCCCAAACTACAAGGCTTTAGACCACCAAATGCTCACAGTTTAGATATTGGGTGAGTATGGAGAATACTAACCACACCAGCAGATGCACAAGACCATGTGATGGCCAACTGCAACTAGTAAAAAAGCTTGTAAATCTATTCTACTGATGCATAAACGGGATGACAGCTCTCTTGCAGTAGATAGAAAGAAACCTGAGTAACCTATTCAGTGAAACTTTCAACAATCTAACACAGATAGGATGACAGCTATCTAGTGCTAAACCTCAAAATATCATGAACACAACATATCAAGCACAAGCTTAGAACAAAGAAAGATGGAAAGTGAGCAGTTAACAGCAAAAGAAGCTTGTATTAGTTGAAAATGAAGATGAGACGCTGCAAGTGACAAAATATCTACAATCTCTAGAAGTTGAACCTTACATCAAAATACCAACCACCAACCCTAATTACATCTTGTTTCTGGGTATTTATAGATTTTACATTACAAGGGCACTTGGCCGTTTAGGTATGGAGGGGTCATAATTGACCACCAACTGCATTTAACTGCCTGATGGAGTCTCTGAACATGCTCACTTGCTTCAGTGGATGAATCTGAATTGTTCAGGTGTTGTTTTGTCCTCTTAAGCAGTTGGAGTGCTTGTACCAGTGGGTTTCCATAACTGATAAATTCATTTGCAGGGTCGTGCTCTGTTCTTTTATCCCCTATCCATGCTTTCTGTTGAATGTGGTTGTTGGGGACTGAATGTGACAGATATTGTCATGCTGGTCACCTTCCTTCTTCGGGAACAGAATGGATGGAGGACACAGAATGCATCATGGGTGGAAGATATGGATGAGTGGGAAGGATGGCCGTCAGATCGGGGAAATGGACGGCGGAGATGGCTCGGCGAGGGATATTGGTCGAGGTGGGAGCGGGTTGAATTTGGGCCATTAGATCTTAGGTGGCCAAATCAAATGATGATTGGGATGCGAGGTTATGCGGTTGTTATCGGGCAGGAGTGGTTTAGTTGGGCGGAAACAGTATTGACCGCACCACTTTCGGGCCCTAAGCGGTAAAAGGATGGGACCGTGTGATTCCACTTAGTGGTTGACACGTAGCGGCGGATGAGAGAGAAAAACTACTCTCATCACACACTAACGTTCAATCACTTTGCTCTTGCGATAAGTATGAAGGCCATCAGATCTCAGTGGAGATGATCTGATGGTGGGGATTTGATCGAGCGGATTATTACTTTGGGTCCAATGAGAGCCGTTGGATCAGTGGGGAAGATCAACAGCGGAGATAAAAGGAGATGAGTTATAAAGGCACAAAGTCATATGGTTGAGGTTTTATGGCAGGTTTAAGCTTTGCGCTCGGGGCTTAAAGGCAAAGGGGCTATTATGCTAGGTTTAGGAGGAAAATAGGGTAATAGAGGTGGCGGAGAATAAGTGGGGTAAAGGAAAAAGGATAAAGTGACCACTGTGAGCTTTCCTTTGAGTGCAACCAAGCAGACCAAGCTTGTCTCTGACCTTAGAAAATCATCGTTATATAGCAGAACTAATACTTCCTTTTTCTTCTCAGCTCCTTGTACTTGTTTCCTGGCTTCTTGTAGTTGATTTTTGAGAGAGGATACCTCTACCTTGTACTAACCAATCTCTTCTTCAATTTTGTTCAATCTCTTGTGCCTTTGTTCAAGTTGACTTTACAAGGTATCTTCCTGTTTCTTTGCTTTATCCAATTGATTTGTCATAGATATGACTTCTTCATGATGCTTTCTTTTGCTTTCATGAAATTCCTTCTTAAGCTTGGCAAGCTCTTCATCCCTTTCTTGTACTTGAAGCTTGACAAGGTCAACTTCCTCCCTTGTTTGATATTGGTCACTAGCTAGTGTTATATTCTTAAGTTATTTATTTTCCTTTTTCATATTGTTAATCTCTTCCATGGCAGCCATAATTTGAGCAAGGAGATCTTCTACAAAATCTTTTTTATTCTCTTCATCTTCTAGCTCTGCTTCAGCCTTGATGTCATCATTCTCATTTTCAGCTTCTATGATGGGTTATGGATTTCCTTCTTGATTTCCATCATTTTCCTTACTAATGGTCATGGTCAATGCCCCTTTTGAGTGAAGGTCATGAAGTTTGTCCCATATACCCTTTGCTGATGAATACTTTCCTAGATTGTTCTTTACAGAATCAGGTAGCCCATTCAAGATTGCCTTCATTGCTTTTGTATTGTACTCCTTGGATTTTCTATCCATCCTGCTATCATCAACCATTGATTTCCATATTTCAATGCCTTGATTCTGTAGGAAATTCCTCATTCTTGCTTCCCATATACTAAAGTTCCCATTGAGACTTTGAGCCTCCTCAAATTGACTGTCTTCTATTTTAGTAGTAGAGGGAGACACATCCTTAGGAGGATTGAAGACTTTCTTCCTTGACTTCACCATTTGTGTTCTAAAGGTCAACCTTCAAGCTGTTAAGCTTTGAATGAAGGTACTGGCTTTGATACCAATTGTTGGAAATACTGAGAGGGGGGTGAATCAGTATTTCTTTTTCTGACTATTGTTTTACCAGTTAAAACATTTATATGCAGAACACAAGATGAACAACAAGAATAAATGCTTTTATTCATATAATCTTTGTAGTAAAATAGATACAATATATAAGTGGTTGTAATCAGTTGCCAAGCACCAACTTGGACTTTTATGAGGCTCCAACCTCCAGAGCTCCAACTCTATTTCGCCAAGACAACAATCTTGGACTTAGGAGCACTAACTCCCAAGGACTTCAATCCTTCCTGTTCCTGAGACACCAGTCCCAAGGACACCAATCCTTCTTACTTCTAAGGCACCAATCCAAAGGACTCCAATCCGTATTACTTCTGAGGCACCAGCCCTAAGGACTCCAATCCTACTCTTGTCAAGGAACATTTGATAGTAATGTTCTGCTCTCAAAACTCTTCATTACTGAGTTCTGTCTATATACAGCTTCACTGTAGTCTCCGTGCTACAGCATCAATGACAACTAGTCTTCTTATGAAGGAGTCTTTGCAACTCTTCATATTGTCCAAACAGAGTCTCTAATAGCCTTCATGCTCTCTGATAATGTCTTCACACAACTTTAGTCAGTCTACTGTTAGTTGCACTAAGCTCTGCTTAAAGAACAACTTTCTGTTCAAGCTTCTGTTCTAATGTCACAGTGAATGCTTCAGCATGATTGCTTCTCTACTGGCTACTTCTCCCCTTCGACTGTCTCCTGTCCTATTGGTCCTTTGGCCCTCTTTTCTTTTCTGCTGGACCCTCTGCTACGGCCTCTATTTTCTCCAACTATTTCAACAATACAACCACACATTGTTCTCTGTTTTTTCCTGTTTTTATGCATTCCTCATGCCTCTGTCTGTCGGCTTCCTCTTTTCATTGGCTCTTAGGCTTCCTCAACACTCACTTATCATATCAAATTCCTCCTTGGTCACTGTCATTTCCTCTGCGCTCGCTTGCTTCTTCGACTTCCCAGCTTTTGGTTTCCTCAGTCTATTCGAGCGTTCCAATATTCACAGGACATGTTCAAGAGGAATAGAGGCCGTATTACAGAGAAACGTTGCCTATTAAAAGATATCAGAGAGATCCATTTTTCAATAACGTTCATACACAGGACTTCTGTTATCACTGACAAAATTTCGATGCTAAATGTCTACAAATAAGCACATGAACCCTTTTAGCAGTTTCGCAGCGCAAAATGTTCAAGTGATTTCGTAGCGCATAATTCATATTTTGCACTGGCTGCGCTACGAAACGCCATGGAAGGAATTAAGCAGTGAGGCTAATATACCAGTTTCTCTGGTTCATGTTGATGATTATGAGTCTCCAGAGGATCAAGATGGGCAAATAAACTTTTCTAATGAATCCTCGTTGGATTTCAGGAATGATGAGCGGATCCATGTTACTAAAGAAGTGCGTAACATTGGTCATGCCACATTAGAGGAGGGATTGGCTCAAACCCAAGGCTTATCACTAATTTCTTCAGCTGTTGATGTTATTCAAGCTCATTATCGTTGGCTATAGAAACGAAACGTGAAGGCTTTCGCCACAGTTTAAATACCTGGTGTCTATCACCGTTTCCGGTCTTCAATACTCCTGCTCGTTGGTATAAATAATAAAGCCATGGTTTTGTGTCTCAGGTTTTCCATGGGTGGAAATCAATGTCCTATTTGCTTGGAGCCTATAACAGCGGATGCATTTTTGGATCAATAATACCTCAATAATACATAATTTTATTGGTCCAACATTTCAATGCCACTACGTCTCAAAGTTGCCTGCAAAGAGCTTTGACTTGTCAGAAGCACACATTCGCAGATTAAAGGTCTATTCTGAGCCTCCAGATGTTGCAGTTAGCAATAATCAAGCTTTGGGTACTGGAAACAGCATGGGAATCTACCAAGTAGTCGTTGGTTGCAATGTTGGATACACAGAGAGCTTCAGGCTCTAATGCAAGAAGAGGATGTGGACATTGTTATGCATCATTTCCTTGGAGTTTTAGAATCTTTCCAAAGAAGGACAACGCAAAAGATTGGAATCAAGACATGCACAATACAGGTCGTCAGTTTCAGATGTTGTAAGGCCCTTCATATTTGAAAACTCCGGTAGATTGGCTGATGAGCTCGAGGCATTTCTCATTTCAGGTTTAGACATTGCAGCTTGCGATGAGTTTACCTTTCAAGGAGGCACAGCTGGGTTTATTTCAGGGAGCTCCTCTAGCAGGAAACTCTTTAATAGAGATGCAACTGTGCCGTATGCTTCATCTGAGGCTGCTCAGAATGTAAACACTGACAGATGCCAAAGAAACGAACAGTCTCAATGCCTTGATCTACTTGATGAAGATGTGGAATTTGGATTTGGTTGTTGAGTTCAAACAGAACAGGAGCTATAGAGAAAAGTACAGTCAATATGATACTCTAGCTATAAATGCCTCATGAGGTTTTGGAGCGGAAAGTTGCAAAGCAGGCCAATCCTAAAGAGTTTGTATTGTAGCGGAAATAGGGGATTGATACTGCGAATTTGGTTTATTCGCAGTCATTAATTGAGGTTTTGAACCCGCAACCTAGCGTTGGATTGGCAATTCTTCCTGTGTATACCCTGAGGAAAACAGGTGGCAATCAGAAAGCAAAAGAAATATATTTCAAAGACTTCGATCCACGTCATCAACTCCCAGATAGCAGCAATGTTGATAGGCTTCGGGACTTTATAAAGCATGTATATGTTGACAAGAGGTATAACGGTGATAGAGGCGGTGATAGAACTAGCGGTGTTATGGTGATCGTTCTGGATCCGGTGATATTTGGAGTTTGCCAAATTTGATTAACTTTTTCTTGTATGAGAACAGGCTCAGCGATTTCGTGGAGCTTAACTGTCTCACCCCCCGGCACCGTCGAATACGAGGCGTAGGATTGTAGTATCTTCGTTTTGGAGAGACAGCATATAAAATGGCCGCTGCTGCAGCTCAGCACTCTGTAGCCTGCCAGTTTCACATTACTAATTCTGCCAGAAGTCTTTCTTCGGGGACTGCATTTCCCTCAAAAAATACAGGGATCAGTAATGCTACCAGCTCACTAAGTCAAATTGCCCACTACAAGGGCCTGCGGTCGATTAGAAGCAGAGACTTGGGACAGCTTCAGAGCCATGCAGAGGAAAATTTTAAGCAAGTGTTGAGGAAGGCACTTATTGGTGGTTCCAAGGGTCCCAAGGGAGTGGTCACTTGTAGTGGTGGGATGAATCTGGTTTTTGTATCAGCTGAAGTGGCCCCCTGGAGTAAAACTGGAGGTCTTGGTGTTCTAGGAGGATTGCCACTTGCGCTGGCTGCACATGGTCATCGGGTTATGACAGTATCCCCATGTTATGATCAGTATAAGGACTCTTGGGATACCAACGTATCGGTTGATGTAAAAGCAGGCGATAGAACTGAAACTGTGCGATTCTTCCATGTTTACAAGAGGGGAGTAGATCATGTGTTTGTAGATCACCCATCTTTCCTTGAAAAGGTTTGGGAAAAAACAGGCGGAAAGATTTATGGTCCTCAAACTGGGGTGGACTACCAAGACAATGAACTTCGTTTTAGCCTCTTATGTCAGGTATCCATTAGATGTTTCAGGAACAAGAATTTATTTTAATTCAGGTTCTGCTCAAGTTGTGTTTAAACACAGGTCTGATGCAGAAACAGCGTATAAATATACTACAGAGAACAGCTTGTTTGGTCAAGCAGATGTCATCTATCACCTAAAACAGATCTTTCAACCAAAGGATGAAGCTTTGGCATTGCAGAGCAAAACTGAGTCATTGAAGTTGTCAAGAATACAGAGTGAAGAAGTCTCTCCATCACTGCCAGCTGTCACACAAGACAAATAAAAGAGGCTGAGAAGGTGCAGAAAGAGGAGGTATCTGTAGAAGTGCCTAGTACAGAGGTACTTGAGGTTTTGACCAAAACAGTACATGCAGCCCAGCGTAAAGACAAGAGTCGAAAGGTGTTTATTAGCCAACGAGGCAATGTCATACCTATCAGGAACCAGGCTGGAGCAACACAAGAAGAAGTGGCTCAGATTAAAAATGTTTCTAAAGAAAGGGCAGTGAGATATGCTAATTATAGAAAGGCTGTGCTAAAAGGCAGTACAAGTCTAATGGGCCAAACTGAATCAGTGTCTGATGCATATTTGTGGACAGTGTCAGCTCTTAAGCAAGCAAAGACCATGAAACAGCTGAACACAAGCCTAAGAGCAGAAAACAAGGCTTTGAAGAAAGAAGTTAATAGTCTGAAGAAGAAGCTAGGTAAACTAGCTCATTGATCTAAGGGGAAATTTGCTTTTCAAGTTTTGATTAATTTTGGTTTCCATCATTTTCAACCTTTTTAGATCCCTAGCACCTGTACAAGGTAGCTGAAGAAATCATGAAATTAAGTCAATAGTGCTTTAAGATTCATACGTTCTGTTTTGATAAAAAATAGCAGTTTCGTAGCGTGCTACGAAACTGATGTAGATGACTGTTTTGTAAGAAAACAATGAAGTTGATGCTGAGGTCAGCAAATTTTGAAAGGAATGCCTCGAGGGCAGGAAAGAGACCATACAAGGCTATCTAAGCATTCAAAGAGTGACAGGTGTAAGTGTTGGAGAAAAAGGTGAAATATTTTGTTTTTTGCTAAAGTCTTCCTAAAGCTACTTTATGACCGAATTATTAGGTTTCTGGTAGGGTTACCGGAATTTTGGGTTGGACACCTGTTCAAGTTCACAAAGCATCCAGATCATTAGGCATATGGTGTTATGCATGGTTATTAAAGGTATTAAATAGTTCGAAGCATGTTCTTTTGGAAATGAAGACTGATGGAAGGCAGGGACCGTGAAAACAGGGCACACATCTTCACCAACTAATGAATCATCTGCACAGCTAGTATCCAAAGCAGCTTGTTCAGTGAATGCCTCTCCAATATATCTCGGCCACTACAGAAAGGATACAGGTGTCAAAGCTCAAGAAAGGCATCATGCACACGAGGAGATAGAATTAGAGTTTCAATATGATTAGGACTCATGTATTTACTGCACAATACCTGATGTATTTAATAAGGTTGTTTAAGAATAGATAGGGTTAGTTAATGCTAGGCCATCGAGCTCC